>JAEIFJ010000124.1:0-22368 GCA_018903435.1 Leucophenga varia | reverse complement strand
TCATAGATCTATTTTTGTTTTAAATTATGATTTAAAGAAATTGTTCTTTTAAATTAATTAAATTCCTATATCGATGTTATAATATGTACTAAATGTTGTTGTAGACAGATGTACAAAATTAATCATAGGAAAATAAAAAAAAAAAAAAAAAAAAAAAAAATTAAATATTAACTGTAACAACGGACAATGCAGCAAATATGGTAAAAACAATAAACGATTAAAATGCAGATTTAAAATATTCAATGGAAGAAAATAATTCAGGAAGTTGCTTCGAAAATAGTTTAGCAATCATTGCGGAATCTTTTAATACCTCTATGATAACAAATATAAGATGTGTGAAGGTGGTTAAAAGTTGAGAACCCCTACCTACCTCAATCTGCTAAAAAATGGAGGTTACAAGAAACTCACTAGATGAAACTCATCACACAATATAATTCAAATATTCAGTGAACTAAAACAGTTTGTTACCACATTAAGTTCTGACAACGCAGATTTTCTTATAAATGAAGATGACTGGTGCTTTGTTGAACACTTTTCAAAAACATTTGCTAGCATTTAATCGGCAACTATTAAAGTTACAGTCGGAAAAACTGTACTATAGCGATATGTACGTTATCATAATGGACGTAGTATTCGAGCTCGAAAAACTGCCGAGCAGTAAAATTCAAGTAGCATTACTTGAAGCTTTAAATTAGAGAAAGACCAAATTATTCGACAGTTGCTTATTTAATTCTGTTGTTTTTTTGAATTCAAGAATTAAAGTTATTTTAAACCGGACCATAAAGCGAATGGTAAAGCTACTATTAAAAATTTGCATCTCCGATTCGCTTCACCAAAAGGTAATAAATAATTATCCTAACTTTCCCTTTTTTGAAAAGAAAATACTACGAAGTAGTCAAGTATGTTAAGCACCAATAACACTCAGTGAATATTTTTGTAGTTTCGATCCTGTTTCAGACAGTGTAGATCCAATGACATCCTTAAATTTGCGTTTAGAAACTGATCCTATCATATACGAAAAGCAAACGAGACAACCGCTCAATACCAATCTAATGGAATTTTGGACAAACCAAGCCAACTCAATAACTTGCCTAGCAGAAATTTTATTAGCTACTCCATGTACCCAAGGTAGTGTAGAGCGATTGTTTTCAGCGTTAAAATATGATTTACCAGATGTACGAAATAAGTTAAACAAGAAAGAACGCTGAAGTCGAGTATGCTCGACTGCAAGATACCCTGTACCCAATCTTTATGTACCTTAAATTAAGTCCTATCTTTGTATATACCTTATTGTATTGAATTTTCAAACAAAAACTTGAAAAATTTGGTAAATTTATATAGGGGCTACACCTAAAATTTTGTTGGTCCTACCCCCTGTTGGGAGATATTTTGTTGGGACTATCACATACATAATTTATACTAAGTTTGAACTTCCTACAATAAAAAACAATGACGTTTTGATGCAAAAACCTAAAATTTTGGGGTCATTTGTATGGGGGAGTACCCCTTAAAATGGAGTCTAGAGAAAATCCGTTTGCAAGTGAACACTTGACGGTTCAGGGAAGAGTAAGAGTCAAAAATGAGGGGGCCCCAGTCCCCTATAGTCTCCGAGATAATCTCTCTCATACGGCAGACAGCAGGACGGACAGACAGACGGACGGACGGACAGACGGACGGAGGGAGGGAGGGAAGGCGAACCTACGTAGGTCCACCCCCCTTCCAATGCTGATCAAGAATATATATACTTTATATGGTCTATCTTGGCTCCTTCTGCCTGGGCCATACATTCGCACAAACTTAATACCTTTGGGTAAGGGTATAATAAAAAAGTACGAAGTAAGTTAACAAGCTAAAAGCAGAGCCCTTTTACCCTTTGAACAGGGTATAATAAATAGTGAGTATAAAGTTAACATAATGCCCCAAAAGCTTAGAGCACATTTTGCTCGTGAGGCTTGTGGTGTATTTGAATACCCAATGTTGAATATAAATAAAATAATTAAGAAAAGAAAATCACTTCTAATGTTACAGATGTGAAGTAAATAGTTTATATATAAAAAATCGATAAAAAAATATCGATTTTTTTTAAGACCTGAAATTTTTATCGAATTTCAAAGTCAACTGTCCAGTGAGCGGTTTGTTTTGATGAAATTGGCGGAAAATTTTTGTTTACTTTGTGCGCGTCTAGCTTTTTAACTAACAGTAAATATTTAAAATAAAAATTGAAGGCCAGGGTATGTAAAATAGCAAAACCAAACTTGTTTTCTTGTTAATCATTGTTTTAATGTTATTTATGTGTGTTTATTGTATGTCCAATAACAGAAATAACTTTACTTTTTGTAGACCATAACTAATTTGCCGCAGGGTTGCGGCACATGTAATGTATGTTAAAGTATAATGTGTGTATTAACGTTTGCTAATAATCTGTTATCCAGATAGGCTTTGGCGGTACTTTTAGCTTGTAGATAAGCTTAAGTTCTCGAACGCAACGCTAATAAATATATGGCTGGATAGCAATCGAGACTTTGACTCATTGAAGAGCTGGATTTTCGAGCAGCTTAGAGACTACAAACTAAGCGCTGAAAATAATGCTAAAATATAGAGCAAAATGAAAAGTTTTGAAAAATTTTTAAAGAAGAAATGGGTCGTCCAAAACTGTCATATGATGCTGGAGAAGATAGATTAAAAAGAAAATTGTTGAGGTAAGCGGACACTCAAGGAAATTAGAAGTAGAATTCACACATACTGTGAAACAGGTATATTCAGTTTGTCGGAAAGATTGTAACGCAAAAAGCAGCCAAGTCCGTCTCATAAGTTGACTTGCTTATTCCTCAAGAAAAGAAATAGCGAGATTTCATGGTCGTTCACTGTCTGTTTAAAAGATTTATTCGCTCAGTTTTTAAAGATGTTGGCCTTATCAACTGAACCTGGCTTACGCTCCTGTGTAGGTTTTATGATAAAAAACAAACTCCAAGTCCTTTTTAAGCGCCCAGTGCAAACTTCACCTCCTTTTTCAAGTTTTTCTACGAAAATAAGTTTTTATATAAATCAATTGGCCTTAAATTTGTAAATCTTTCTTTCTTTCTTCAGCCGCCAAAAAGACTTTAATTTAAAAATTTTAGGAACATTTTTAAATATTTTTTTAAATAATTTATAATTAATAAATTATAATTAAATAATTAATTTTGTTAAAAATCAAATTTGTATTTAAATTTATAGCTTGCAAAAAGTTTCTACAGCAAATGAGAAGTAGTATACATCTAAATTTTATAAAGAAAGAAAAATTTAAAAATAATAATATTGAGGCTGAGAAGTGGGTGAATTTAAAAAAAAAATAATATCAGGTGCTCTATTAAACTAAAATTTAAAAAAGAAATTTGTTTGGGGATATAAAAAGAAGGCTGAGTAAATCCAAATGAAATTTACCTAAAAAAATCTCACTGTCTCAGATTTAGCCGATATACCACCTCAATCGATAGATAATGTCAAAACAGAAAAAAAGAATTTTTGAGAAATGGTTGTTGTTGTTGTTTTTACAGCAACACAAAGTTGTAAAATTTTGAGTATTTTCTTAGGTGGAACATTTTTAAAATTCCATAACTTTGGAACCGAGTAATGGATTTGGATGTTTTTTTTTTTATTTTGCTCGTAAAAAGACATATTTTTTTCTGCCATTTTAAAAATAATTTTAAAATGAACAAAAACTGTCTTTTTTGAGCATTAAAAAAAAATTGCGATTTTTCGCAAATATCGTACCCCCTATTTTTTTTCAGATCGCGTCCCCGTGAAACATACTACAACAGAATTTCATATTTCGACTGTTTGCCGATTTGGGGCTCCGCGGCACACTCCAACATTAAAAGAGTTCAAGTACTCCAAAACAAGACGCTCCGACGTATTGCTGGTGCACCATGGTATGTACACAACGAAACGCTTCACGAAGATTTGAGAATACCGACTGTTATGGAGCAGATTAACCTACATACCAGCAGATACAATGATCGTCTCAAAGGTCATGTCAACCAATTGGCGGTGACATTAACTACAAATTCATGTCGAAGAAGACTAAAGCGACTTCACCCAAGCGACCTGTGGCATCGTTAATGTTTATATTTATTCTTTAAAGTCCTTCTAACTTTGAGTTACTTTTGACTTAACGTCACTCTGTCAGTTAATCATTTCACGTCATAACTATGTTTCATAGCTATTGATTTAGCTGATTAACATGTTTTCGATGCGGAGGGAGGTTTAGTGAGGAAGAATCTCATTGAAGATTCCCCTACGCGAATAATCAAAAAAAAAAAAAAAAAAAAAAGTTTTTTTTTTTCAAATATATTTTAAAAAATTCGTGGATTCATTAAAGCTTAAAAAACAGGAACAAAAAAATTTGTTATTTCCAACGGGTTCCCGAGTTATTCAAGTTTTTGTAATATAAATTTGTTTAATATGTATGAAAAAGCAAGCAAGTGTCAGTAGCTTTGTGATAAAAACCGAATGTAGCTTATGTTGCTGTTGCTCGAAATTTCGTTGTAATATCCGAGAAAACTACTCACGACGCCTTTAGTGTTAATCTCTTCATTAAAAATTATTTTTTTTTTTTTGAAACAAGAATTCGGTGATGAGGATTAAAAAAATTGTATATTTTAGCGACGGTACTAGCTCACAGTACAAAAATAAGTTAAATTTCATCAATTTGTCAATGCAATTTGTCGGAGTTGATGTTGAGTGGAATTTCTATGCCACATCACACGGCAAAGGGGCCGGCGATTGGGGAAGGTTGCTGTGTTAAGCGATCAGCATACAAAGCCACCTTCAACGCACGACCAGTGGCCACATAACGACGCCGCTTTCTCTTTTTCCTGGGCAAAGAACTTTTTAAAAATATTCAGTTCAGTTTTTGTACAATGGAGGATCATGAAATTCATAAAAAATATTTTAAGCCGCAAAACGGAAGCTTTGCAAATAACAAATACACGCCAGTACCACCAATATCTGCCAATAAGGGAATCAGTGGGAATTGAGATGCAAAAATATTTTCGAAAGATATAACATATAATGATCACTTTGTTTGTAAAAAACTAAAAAATAAAAAAAAAAAAAAACATAGTTCAACCAGCTATAAAACCCAAAAAACCTTTTTCTACAGTTAAATTAAATACTGAATAGCTTTACTAACTTTTTTGGTTTAATAAATTGTTGTAAATTGAAACAAAAATGGTCTTTACTTTATTTGCTGGTTACAAGCTATTTTATCAACAAGTATATCATCATCCTTTTATTGGTGTTTGTATTGGACGTTCTTACAAAATGACCGAGGTGGTATTACAAAAACTTGAATAACTCGGGAACCCGTTGGAAGTAACAAAATTTTTTTTTATGTTCCTGAAAGCTAATGAATCCACGAATTTTTTAAAATATATTTGGAAAAAAAAAAAAAAACTAGGGTAAAAAGACATTTTGTTCATTTTAAAATTATTTTTAAAATGGCAGAAAAAAAAATATGCTCTCTTTTACGAGCAAAATAAAAAAAAAAAAACATCCAAATCCATTACTCGGTTCCAAAGTTATGGAATTTTAAAATATGTTCCACCTAAGAAAATACTCAAAATTTTACAACATTGTGTTGCTGTAAAAACAACAACAACAACCATTTTCTCAAAAATTCTTTCTGTCCGCGTTTTGTCTTGACATAATCTATCGATTGAGGTATATATCGGTATATATCTGAGACAGTGAGATTTTTAGGTAAATTTCATTTGGATTTACTCAGCTGTGAAAACCATGCCACGTCTGAACAGAATTTCTGATGAACAACGGAGGCGAAGAGCAATAATACGGGCGTAATTGCGAACAAGTACTCGCACGAATCTTAAATCGACTTGTAGCGCTTCGTAATATATTGATGTATCGTGAGGCGGAGCGGACAAGAAACTCAATTGATCTATCACAACGTCGTCTTCGCAGTTCAACCGTTAAAAAAAAACGAATTCGTGATGCTATCCCCCGTGAAACGACGCCAGAACCAAGAGTTGCGGTTGATGGAACGACATATGTTAGAATGTTCTTGCCCATGTGGAACGTCGCCAAGCCCGGTTTGGGGGAGGGGGGACGAGAGCACACGCCGGCGCCCCTTTGCCTGGTGCCCGGAACCAGATTACAGGGAGGAGGAGCAGCTGCGTAATACTGAACAACGCAAAATCAACAGATCATTTTAAAACGATCAGAGCGAGTTCGAGATGCTGCCGCTCATTTGACTCGTCGCGAACCCTAGAAAGGGGGGGGGGGGAGAGGAGGAGCAGAACGATTTGGGATGCTGCCGCCCATTTAAGACGTCGCTCTAATCCACTATATAGGGAGGAGGAACAGCGGCGTAATATTGAACAACACTCAGACCGTCGCGAAAATCATGAATTTCGGCAAACGAAACGTGAACGCGATGCAACCAATCATTCTCTACGACGCAAAATGAAGAGCTTCGAAGAGAAGAACGGCAAAAAAACGCTTTCATTCGTCGTCTTGATCCAAGCAAAACAAATAATCAATTCATCGTAAAAGAAGACTGATACATACTCACAAAAGACAAGAGCTCAACAAATAGAACAGATGGCGCTGGATCGACTCATAACATACAGAAACGACTCACAACACAGAGCAGATGAAAGAGCAAGACAATCAGCAAGAAGTATTCAAAGCAGGACTTTCATTGTTCCTGGAAGGCCGAATGGAACAACAACAATTTCCTAGTCCTTCAGGTAGTTTTTCCATTTTGCACAACATGTTACAGTACTGTGGGAAAGACGTTTAAAACTCCTAATACCTGTCTCTCTTAAGGCTTGGGTTTTTTAACAAATACCCGATTGCTTAAAGGACCTCACATGCCTAGAAGAAAGACATATTGCTCCAAGAATTCCATTTATGAGAATTATATCGTTAGGATATGAACGACAATGCGCGATTAGAGGCGCAGTTGTTAATATACCAATATCAGTGCCCGAGACAGTGCAGTCTCTTCCGAGGACATTTAACAATGCACATGTTATTCAGGTTACGCTTAATCGTCGCCTCGAATATGAGCAAAATTTTAATGTAGAGACCATCCACCCAGCGAAAGTTTTAGAGGCCCTACGGTTCTTAATGTCGACCGAACTTAATACTAAATATCAAATTCACATTTGAAATGAATGGGTACAATCAATGGGTAATGAAGAAATAGTTGCTTTTTAGCAGATCACGACGATGAAAGTTTAATTCGTTGAAGAGAAATGGGTGACGATGAAATGGGTGATATAGGTAGATTTGATAATGATGACGAAAACGAACTTAACCCAGGAGGACATTAAACCTTATTGGAAAATGATCAGGTCGAAAATCGACCTATCGAACGTTTAGCCATAGCTTCCGGTCAAGGAAGCACCCCTCATGGCATAACAGCACAAGAAGACGCTGAAGAACTCTCCTATCCCACAATTTGTGTGGAAATAAGCGAAAAGTAGAACTACCGCAGCAAAATAGCTAGATCCGAATTGAGATGATTCGATCGTAGGTGCGCCCGAGTTGACAAAGTGCTCTGGACATATAAGTTTTATGAACTAAGTATAATAAAATCTTCGACGAAAGCTTTGTCAATAATCTAGTGCAACATGATGATGGCTATCATATTTTAAAAGGATTAAGATTCTCCCAGCACATTGGGAAGCAGAAAAAAGGTTTGACTATGATTCGACAATTTGGTCTTCCTACGTTTTTATAACTGTGTCAGCTGCCGAAACAAAGGTTGTCTGAGCTGTTAGTAATGTTATCTAAAGTTGTCGATAATAGAGACATAACAGAAGAAGAATCGAGCAACGTTAACGCTCTTGAAAAAGCTAGAGCTTATTCGATCGGACACGTTACCTTTTCTCGCTATTTTTGATCATCGATTGAGACAACTTGTAAAGCTGTTCAAATCTTATATTTTTGGTGAACACGAAATTATAGACTATTATTGGAGAATAGAATTTCAGCATAGGGGGATCCCCTAATTGTCATGGAATGTACTGGCTTAAAGATGCACCAAAATTCGAAAAACTCTTCTGGAGTTCAAGAAATTGACTACATTTTACAGTTTGTTGATAGGTTTATCAAGACAGACGGGGATAATTTAGAAGTAGCAAAGATATAATTGATTACACGGTGCGACAAAAAAAATTATTGGATGGGACTAAGTGTAGGTTGTAGGTACAGTTAAATAGAATTTTTTGACATACTAGAAGTTTTTCTTGCACATCGAGATTTTGAAATAACGGTAAAAAACTGTTTTTTTTAGGTTTATAGTGTTAAACAACTATATGTCTTAAACTATACATCTTATAACGTATTTCAATACGTCATTGGAAAGGAAAACGCGATTTTCGACTTTGTGGATGATTGCTTGCACTATTTTGTTTGAAAGCTACATATACAGTTATAAGTTTTAAAATTACGAGTAAAACGAATGCTTAATGGGACAAACCCGACATAAATTGACGAAGTTATTCAAGTTTTTCTAATAAAAAATTTTTCAAAAATTAAAATTTTTCATACAAATTAATATAAAATGAAATTTTGTGTTTTTTGCTTACAAATTTTATTTTTTTAAATTGTATGAAAACTTGTAATTTTTGAAAAATTTTTGTTAGAAAAACTTGAATAACTTCCCAATTTATGTCGGATGAAGGATGCTAGTTTAAGACATATAGTTGTTTAACACTATAAACCTCGAAAAATCATTTTTTTTACCGTTGTTTCAGTATGTCAACAAATTCTATTTAACTGTACTTACAACCTACACTTAGTCCCAATCCAATAAATTTTTAAAAATTTTTTTTTGTCGCACCGTGTTATCAACGTCTTTGGCACACTCGCTCTTGTAGACGGCAAATGCAAGGACAAAGGACTTGTCGCTTTAATATGCCGTATCCACCTATGACCCAATCTGAAGTACTGTTTCTCTTGACAGACCTTGGAAGTAAAAGCCCTTAAGGCACTTTTCGACAAATTGAATAAGATTCGACATCAACAAAATTTAACATCTGACGAAACAACGCATCTCAACACTTTTGAAAATTTTTAGAAAATTGACTACTAATTAGAAGATGCTTATAGACTTGCTATTTGATCAAGTCTCAAAAAGCCTCATATATTTTTACGTAGAAAAGTGTCAGACAGAATGGAAAGCATCTTACAACATTTTGGGTGTGCACGTTTCTGAAGCTAGTCACGGGCAAATTTTTATTAACACTTCGCATCCTGATAATAGAGTTCGAATTTTAAGTCGAAGCGTGAAATTCAATCTCTCCCACCCAATTTAACAAATATTTATGTACCAAACTTATTAGACCACTATGTTCAGAGGTATGATTCGCTGGAAAACGAGTGTCTAGCATGATTCGCAGCATACTACAAATTTTTAAAAGATGCACGATCAACAGCAGATGAACAATATGGTGAGTTAGGTCAAGAGAATGAGGAAGTTGATACTAGAAAGAATCGGCTAAAAGATAACTCTCGATGGGTCCAGAAAAGAAAGCAGCCTTTGATTTTAAGATGGCGACGTTTTAGTGCTCAGACATTTAGGTCGGATTACTTTTAGAGAAATGAAAATGCTTTTTCTTCCGTGGACGAACTAATAAACAACAATAATAAGCTTACGTGTTCTATGAACATAAATTTAATTGAGACAAACAGGCGACAGTTCAACCAGTTTGACGAACGCAAGTTGGAGGAAGTACTTGAAAGATTGCAACTAGACAACAATGTTGAAGTTTAAGTATCAATTGAAATCACTACGTTTCTAGACGAAGAGTTTAGAGCTCTTGCAGTGTCGGTGCTAGACCCAAATATTAATGTTTTTGATCCTAATATTATTGAAAAATTCAGAAGAACTGACTCGACATATTAAATTACCCTCGCTGTTTTCAGAAAATGATCTTTTCTCTATGATCCGCACCCTTAATACTAAACAGCGCCAATATTTGCCCATGTTATTCATAACTTAAAAGCTAATCAATGCTTTTATGGGTATGTTGGTGGTGGTGCAGGACTTGATAAAAATCGAGTAATATCGGCTGTTTACCAGTCTATAAATTTTCGAGTAAATCAAGTACCTGGGTGTAATTCAGAATCTGTCAAAGTTTTTCTTTGTGCGCCAACTGGAAAAACTGCTTTTGGAATTGGTGGACTCAAACTTCACTCTATATTTTCTTTGCTCGTTAATCAAACATCGACTGAATTACGCCCAGTTAGTAATGACGTTGTCAACACGATGTATATAAAATTGTTCGATTTAAAGGTTATTATAATTGATGAAATATCTATTGTTGGCACCAAAATGTTTTCTCATTTGGACGCTCGACTCAAAACAAATTTTAAAAATACTCAATATTTTGGAGGTATTTCGATAATTGTTTTTGGTGTCCTTAAGTAACTTTCCCCAGTTTAGGCCAAATTCGATGATGTTCAGATATTTAGTCAAAGAGTTGTTCAAATAAATGAAGTTCCAAGAGATGCAATTCATTTTTATTACTCGAATGCTGAAGCTAGTCAGTAAAACGCCTTAAAACTTTTACAAATAGATGAAGAGAATTCATTGTGACCTCTTTATCTGAAATAAGCAAACAGCATATACTAGAAGCTGTTAAGGAATTTAAAACTTCGAAACGCAAGGGCTGTGCTACAAACTTCATTTGAAGAAAACAGCAAATTATATGGTAACTGTCAATGTTGATACTAATGACGGCTCAGTAAATGGCGCAACTGGAGAGTTGATGCAAATTTATCAAAACGTACAAGGCTCAGAACGTATCCTTAGCACGCTTTGGATACATTTTTTTTTAATCTTCAGTTGTAGTCATTGCCAGGTCGAAAGGTCCACCCTACAAATCAACGCTCCCCACAAATCAATAAGTTTTAGTCGAACGAAGTCAGTTCCCAACTGAGGCAATAACAATTCACAAGAGCCAGTGAGCCACTTACAAAAAAAGTAGCAGTTCATATTAAAAGAGGTATAAGTAGAGCTGCCCTTTATGTGGCATGCAGTAGGGCAACAAATGCATCTGGACTTTATATAATAGGAGACTTTGATCCACCCAGACTATTTGAACCTTTAGACGTTGTGCAAATCGTTGATCAAACTTCGAAATGAAAAGGTATAAGTCGCACTATGAATATTTGCTCGATTTTTCTAATAGATCTTTAGGTATCTACTATCAAAATATCAGAAGTCTAAATTGTCGAGTCGAAGACCTTCGCTCTGATAGCATCATATGTTCAATAGATATATTGCGTTTTGTTGAAACATGGACACTCCAAAATGAAGAGTTCTGCATAGATGGTTTTAATGTAGTTGGAAGAAATGATGGCCAACAACGCACAAGCCGGAATCGTCTAACGCGTCCCGCAAATGGTGTACTAATTTATGCAAACAAAGCATATTTCATAATTTAGTATATTTAAAAAAGGGTGCATAATTTAGCCTTTAAGTAAATGGAAACATCAGTTTTAACTATTTACAGAAGTCCAAACCTGGGAAAAAATAACAATACTAGGTGATTTTAATATAAACGCTTTATTGATAAACGATACCCTCGCAGTTCAGTTAGAAGCATTGCGAATAGTATCTCTTTTAAGTAGTACGGTAACAACAAAACATTTAACTCAGATAGATTGGGCTTACTCCAATTCAGTAAATATCCGTTGTGAAACTTACGAAACTACCTTTAGTGACCATGATGGAATAATTGTCACATACAATAATTAGAATACACTTAAAAGTACACTCGTATATATTACTTTATAATTAATAAATGTTGTAATAAATAACACTAGTTTACAAACATTAGCAACATTCCATGGGATTCTTTCTAACCCACCTATTTAAATGTATTTTGGGGGAGTAGATTTCAAAAATGGCCACGAAAATTTTTTCTTCAGAACCGTTTAGAAGATATCTTCAAAAAACCGTTTTTTTGTGGACAAATTTATAAAGCTGAACTTTTCACGACGATATGCTATTTGTAAAAATGCAATGAATACTTTTTGTGTACCAAGCGTCGAAACACAGAAAAAATTGTATTTTTCATGCTTTTTTTTAAATTGTTAATTTTTATTCCATGCCTCAAAATACATGGAAATAGGTGGGTTAGAACGAATCCCATTTTTGGTGTAAAATAGTGTAATAGTTATAATAAAAAATATAATAAATTCAAACAAATTCAAAATTTTTAACAATTTGCAAATTTTTTAAAAATTTACCAACTTTGCGAAAGTTTCCTTTATTTTCACAATTTAGAAATTTAACTGTAAACTGCAAAAATTTCCATATTTTTTAAAAATTTTCCAAAAATTGCAATTTTTTGCTCAGTCACCGCATCATTCAACATAAGCCATTGGACAAGACTCCGCACATCATCTGAATTGTGTTTAATGATTGAATTATGTAAATTAACTATCCTTTTCATGTAGAACTGGGCAACATATACACCGACTCAACTTTTTTTTTTTTTTTTTTTTTTATTTTTAGTTAAAGCATGAATACAATTAAAATGAATTCATGCAAAAAAATTGGCCAGACTAGAGTCATAACGCCATACAGAAATAACAATTTTATTATATAAATTTACAATTTAATGTTTATATCTTTGAGAAAAAGAACTATGTCTTTGTAGTTGCTTGGTGATTCCACATTAAAAAACTCCATTAAATTATTATTGTTCTTTAGTGAATTATAATTATACCTAGTCGGGTCATATTTCCGACATTGAAATATTATATGGGATGCATCCTCCACACCGTCACAAAAACTACATACAGTTGCGATCAAAATAATAGTAGTGTACGTTAAAAAATTTGAAAGTCTTAAAAATAAAATTATTGAGCTTGGAAAAAATCTATTTAGTATTTTGTATAACAACTTTAGTGTCTTAGCAGCAAATTAAAAAAAAAAAACTTGGAGTTCGATTAAATTTAGGCATGAAATGACTTAAAGCTAAAAAAGATTATCAAAAAAATGCCGCTCAAAAAAATAGTAGTGATTTGTTCTTAGGTAGAAATAATAATAAAAACACACTTAAAAGTTAAATTTTTTAATTCTTTATTACTTCTTGTTGTGTTTCATTTGAATTAGTATTTGGTTGAATGTCCTTTGTTTGCAATAACAGCAACACAGCGCCGATGCATGGAATCAACCAGATTCTGGCATCTTTCTTCAGGTATTGAGTTCCAAACCTTCTTTACCGCTTCCCAAAGTTGATGGATTGCAATTAGCGACTGTCTTCTTCACATCACACCAAAGATTTTCAATTGGATTGAGGTCCGGCGACTGGGGGGCCATTCCAACACTTTGACATCATTCCTTTCAAACCATTGTTTCACGGCTGTGCTCGTATGCTTAGGATCATTATCATCTTGGAAGACCCAAATCAGTGGCATTTCTTCAGAAGCATATGGGAGCATTGCTTCCTGCATTATTTTAGCATACAAATGTCGGTCTATTAATTCTTTTACCCAATAAATGGGTCCAACTCTACTATTATTTTGAGCATTTGAACTGGTTCATTGAGAAATGGCGAAATATTTTGTGGTCCGACGATTCAAACATCGTGCTGTTCGGTGGAAAAGGTCTCGTGAATATGTCGGACGACCACCAAACACCGGATACAAGCCTCCAATTTACCAGAAAAACGATAAAACATGGCGGATCGAGTATCATGATTTGGGCATGCTTTTCTTACTACGGAGTTGCACCCATTTATTGGGTAAAAGAAATAATAGACCGACATTTGTATGTTAAAATAATGCAGGAAGCAATGCCCCATATGCTTCTGAAGAAAATGCCACTGATTTGGGTCTTCCAACATGATAATGATAGGCGTGACCCAAGGCCGGAGTGCAAATGACTCCCAAATCTTCGGGCATGTGAAGAAGACAGTCGCTAATTGGCAATCCATCAACTTTGGGAAGCGGATTATGGAACTCAATACCTGAAGAAAGATGCCAGAATCTGGTTGATTCCATGCATCGGCGCTGTGTTGCTGTTATTCGCAAACAAAGGACATTCAACCAAATACTAATTCAAATGAAACACAACAAGAAGTAATAAAGAATTAAAAAATTTAACTTTCAAGTGTGTTTTTATTATTATTTCTACCTAAGAGCAAATCACTACTTTTTTTGAGCGGCATTTTTTGATAATCTTTTTTAGCTTTAAGTCATTTCATGCCTAAATTTAATCGAACTCCAAGTTTTTTTTTTTTTAATTTCCTGCTAAGACACTAAAGTTGTTATACAAAAAACTAAAAAGATTTTTCCAAGCTCAATAATTTTATTTTTTAAGATTTTAAAATTTTTTAACGTACACTACTATTATTTTGATCGCAGCTGTATATTGTCTGGAACAACATTCATTTTATATAATGTATTTTTATCAAAAGAATGGTTAGTTAATAGTCGATTTATTAGCTTGATTTCCGAAACTGATTGATTGTGTGTGTTGCTTGGTCTTAAACCATGGTTTGTTAACGGTATGTGGATACAATTTGCAGAATGTTGAGTTTTTTTCAGTACAAAAATTGTTGTACTCCCTTGACCATTCAGTCCATAGGCTGTTATAAATGTACGTAATAGCATCCTTCAAAGTCCATTTTATATTCACATACATACATTTGGATGAGAACAGCAATCCTACTCCCTTCATTTTTGATGTTTTCATAAGTTTTTTACAAACCAGAAACATACACTCAGCTAATGGTCTTGATGGAATTTCATATAATATGCTGCTTCATCTTTCGGATACTGGTAAGCGTGCACTATTTAATGCTATTAACGAAATTTGGACAAAAAGAAATTCCTGTAGAATGGCGCAAAATTAAAATTGTTCCTATTCCAAAAAAAAGGCACTGATGTATCCGAAATTAAAAATCATCGCCCCATATGTTTGTTGAATATCTTGCCAAAAGTAATGGAGGGGTTAATAAAACCAAGGATAGATACTCATATCACCAAATACTCCGACTCAACTTTTAAAATAAACTTTTTAAGAATTATGTTTTCAAAATTTTAAGTAAGAAAAGTAAAGAACAGTACGAAAATGTTCGTTTTGTTTTCTGTCAAGAGCACAAACTTAATAATGAACAAAACAGTACACGTGTACGAGCATATTCATAATATATAAAGTTTGTCATCAATTAATTGAAAAGTTTTGTCTCTCGAAAAATCAGTTCTCTACCGTTATTTCAAAATTTCGATGCAAGAGAAAATTCTAGTATGCCAAAAATTCTATTTAACTGTACCTACAACCTACATTAAGTCCTATCCAATAAATTTTGAAACAATTTTTTTTGTCGCACCGTCTAAAAATTGTCTTTTTTAGCCTTTTTAATGCATATTTTTAAATTTACTGTTAACAGTGAGTGTATGAGATGTAATAACGCTTTTTTACCTTCTCATGTAACTCTGTTAGATCGTTGAATTCAATGCTCTTTATTTCTTGCAGGGCTTTATTGTGTAAAACCCTCCTAATTGGACGGTTTGCAAAAAGCGCTATTTAGTTCGACTATAATAGGTAGGTGGGCGGTGTTTGTGTCCTTCGACTTGAGAACCTTCCATGTGATATCTGAATTGTTGATGTTGGTAAACGTAACTTCTAATACTGAGGTCGTATTTCTACTATTGATGCACGATGGATCGCCTCCATTTATACAAATGAGCCCTGTATCCAATAAAAAGTTTTCAACAATAACTCATCTGTCGTTGTTGTGGGCGCTGCCCCAAATGTGAGATTTAGCGTTCAGATCACCTCCAATAATTTAAGGGCCCTGAATAATGTTAGTTATATCTAGTGGATCCTCTTTATCTTTTTTATAGCTTCTTATATCATTATTCGGTGCACAGTAAGTGCTAATTATGCTTATATTTCTTTTCAGGTTACGAGTTGTGCCTGTGGCTTCGATTTCGATACTTAAGTGTATTATATTAAAATGAATGTATTTTTAGATACAGTCCTACTCCTCCATACCCGTCGTTTCTGGCTTTATAAACGAAATTGTAATCACATATACTGCAGTCTGCATTGTCTTTTATCCATATTTCTGTTAAAATGGCTTTATCAATTTCATGATTGTTTAAGAAAATTTTTAATGAGTCTTATTGTTGTTGTATGTCAAGCTTTGAATATTAAGTTGTAGTATTCTCATTGTGTTGTGTTTTTAAGTTGATTTAAGTCTGTTTTTCCATGTGCGGCATTAATGCCAGTTCTTGTGTTTTCAAATGCTTTAAATAGGACGTCTACTTTTAACAATGATTTCTCCTGAGATAAATAATTTTGAGCTACCGAACGCTTCCAGGCGTCCATAGTTTTTATGGCTTTTTCTTCCTCTCTTAGCCTGTTTAGGTTTTCTTATGCTGTTCTAGCATAGGACATGCCATTGTGTACTGAGTCAGCAGCAGCTTTTGCGTTATTTATATTTTGTTTTGAGCGTTGTTTTTGGTTCCAGGGAGGAATCGGAAAAGCCGAAATATCTTCTGAGTCGAGATCGGCAAACTTGTTGAACAGATGGAGGTATCTGGACTTAACTTCTGCATTTGACATATTTTCGAGTGTTATACACTTTTGGGTTTTTTACGCTCTTTCCCTAGCCGAATGCAGTTACGATCAGTTGAAATGTGCGCCCCCTCGCAATTCGCATACTTTGAAGTTTAAAACAGCGCCGGCACCTAGCGTTATGAATTTCTGCGCATTTACCGTACTTTGCAGATTGCCCAAGGCGTTAACGAAACAGCGAAAGCATTGGTTGAAATTAACAAATGGTTCTACAATTATTTTGATGTGAATAAGACCAATTTGCGCCGGCATTTTTAAACATTTAAATATGATTTTAACTCTACGAGTGCGCACTAGATCATCCTTCTTTTCGATGTTTCTACGTATCACTTTTGTAATCTCTACGATCTCAATATGCGATTCAATGTTATCATGTAAGAATTCTGTTGAAAAATCAGTTGGAATGTCCATTATGATTCCGGTTTTACAAGTAAAATGCTGAAAAATTATTGCAGTGCATCCTTTTTGCTCTAATTCTATGCATTCAGTGATTTTGTTAGCGTCTGTTTATGTTTTAAACATAACTTTGCATCTGCCATATCCTATTTTGTTTATCTCTGTAATGTTTTCCATATTTAATTCCATGAGAATCTCAGAAAGTTGCAAAGTCTTTATAGCTCTGCGTTCATTTTCTTCATTAGTTTTGTCAATGTATACTATATAAGGTTCCTCATGATCATTGTCATATTTGTACTTTGGTATACTTTTTTTCCAACGTTAGCTTATTTATTGCTTGTATGCCAGGATTGCAGACAGTTTTTTCTTTGTTTTCTTTTATATTCCCTTTTATTTTATTTACGGCTGCCTTGTGGGCACGAGGCTTCCCGCAGAAGCGACCCGTGCCGCTATCTTTGTTCTTGCACCACTTTTTTTTTTTTCTTA
This sequence comes from Leucophenga varia, assembly GCA_018903435.1. NCBI lineage: Eukaryota > Metazoa > Arthropoda > Insecta > Diptera > Drosophilidae > Leucophenga > Leucophenga varia. Next base: position 4,874 of record JAEIFJ010000124.1, on the reverse strand, counting down.
ATGTTTCCTTTTTTTTTTTCCTCTTTCTCCTGCTTTTCCTGTTGTCACTTTGTGTTGACTTTATACAACTTCTCGCTACGGCGAACCAAAACGAACTGAACACTTATCCTTGTCTGTTAAAGTTGGCAAAGGTAGTTCACAGTGTACCTATCACGCAGGTTTCGGTAGAAAGTGCGTTTTCAAAACTAAAACTAATACTCTATGACTTGAAGTACAATCTCTCCCTCTAATTTAATAAAAAAATATTGTTCCTCAAACAAAAAAAAGTTTGGATGGACTAACGGAGAAAGGTGGAGTAGGCCGGGTATCTTCTATTTTTGCTTAGTCAGACAAAAAAGCAGACTCAGACTAAAACCCAGTTGCACAACTAACTTTTGTACGTGGAGCACCAATACTTTCGCTTTCTTGAGCCGAAAAACGGTATTTTGACCTATTCGACTTTTTGCTTAACAATTTAAAGTTTCAGAGTATTAAGTTTAGTTTATAAAAAATATTAAATGACCAAAAAAAAAATTAAGACTTTTAAAAGTGAATAAAAATATTTGTAATTATTCAAATTCGAGCTAAAATTTATTGAAAAATGACGGTTAGAAAGTTAACGTGTTACAATCGAAAACGATAATCTTTATCGGTCTGCAGTCAGTGTTGTCGGCTTTCAATCGGTGTTCTCCGGTACGCGCTATCGGTCTGTATAGATCGTGCGATTTTGTGGATACTTTGGTATGGTATTTTTAAAAATCGTCTTGCAAACAAAATTCGGTCACATTGGATGTTTCAACAAAAACAGCTGTTTGGTCTACAGCTGGGTTTGCTTTACTATTATTATTTATGTACATTTAAATGTATTTAAAGCTAATTTTTGCAAATTAATACATAAACAGAAAATATAATTATTAAAACTTCAAGAAATTAATTCTCTCTATACGGAGTAATACAAAACAAAAAAAAAAAAAAATAAGCAACATGTAAGTTTATTTGATTTATCAGGTTGAGTACTCATCTTAGAGGTTTAATATATTTTACTTTACAGGGCGGACTATTGGAAGTCAAATGAAAGAAAATACTGCGACTTCTGCAAATGTTGGCTCAGCGACAACAAAGCTGTAAGCGATAATATATATTAAAGTAAATAAACAGTAACTTAATTAAACATTATTTTCTAGAGCATTGCGTTTCATGAAAGTGGCAAGCGACACAAGTTGAACGTCTCCAAACGCATTACAGAGATAAGCAAAAAAAGTGAAAAATCGGAACGCGAGCGTCAAAAGATGGACGCAGACATACGTAAAATGGAAGATGCGGCTATGAAATCGTATGCCCAAGACATACACTCCAGTGGAGATATGACCGCGCGTTCAATCAATTCGGTCATGGAGTATGCAAGGGCAACAAAAGTCAGCTATGCCAGAGAAAATATAGATAGTGGCGCTAGCACCAGTACCAAAACGGGAAGGGGACGTCAAGTAGATCCAATGCGTTTGGAGGGTTCCTCGGATGATGAAGACGACAATCGACGTGTAAGTGTCACAAAAGTCGAAGCAGAAGAAGTGCCAAATGCGTCGCTCTGGGTTGAAGGCAAATCCGATGAAGGACACACATACTATTGGAATGTCAAGACAAACGAATCTGTGTGGGAGCCACCAAAGGAGGGTTTTTTGTCGTATGAAGAATATGAGCGTATCAATGCATTAGCTGAGAAACAGCAGGAAATTCAGTTTGCTGAAGATGCGAAAAAAATTTCGTCAAAACGCTGACGAAGAAGTGGCGCGATACAATCGTGAACGTTTAAAAAATTATAGACGTGTACCGTCTGAGCAGGAACAAAAACAGAAAGAAGAAAAACGCCAATCTTACAAAACGGCTGAGGAAGCAGCGACAAACGAAATTGGCCAATGGCAAACGGTGATAGAAAAGTTAGTTCGTTATTTTAAAGAATATATAATTAGGTGCTACTAATTATTTTCGTTTTATTGCAGACCACCGCCAGTACCAATTGATTGGGAATTGCCCAAAACAGACAATTACTATGTAGCACCTGTAGTATGCGATGCGCCGTCGGAGCCACCCGTTAAACGGTTTAAAGAAAAAACTATTGAAACTCTTAGCGATAGTACCGAAAGTAATTCCATGCCGACTACATTTAAAAAGCGTAAGTTTGCTAACAAAGGTAATGCTCGGCAACGATTGGAAGACTAGTTTAAGGGCGATATTAATTTTAAATGAAACATTTAATATATAAGTACAAAATATACAATTACAAAATACAACTTTTAACTTTGAGAAGCGTTGGATAAAATTATCTTCGATATAACCGAAGTATTTGACACTCAAACATGTACAAAATTTGTGGCAGTTTTTAACGGACTTAATAGTTTCTGGACAATGCACCAATGTTTCTTTTGGTTATTGAGTTGCAATATTCTAAATAAATTGGAGGTTCAATTGGTTTAGTAATTTCTCAAGAAGTGTTCGCTTCAATTTCCCGCGCAATACGTAGTTCCTCCCGATGCCTAAGTGTTACTTCCATGAACTTAAGATACCCTTCGTCGATGGGTTCGACATTTGACTGCCCAGCGCTGACGTCCTCCGGACCACTTGTATCCTCCTCGCTGGATGAAGCTGTATCCAGTTGCCAAAGATTTTGTCGTCGCAGTTCATTGTTTTCAGCTTGAAGGCTCTCGGCGCGTATTCTCCAATAATTTATTTGACTTTGGCTGTGCCACTTAATCATATTCTGATACGTGTTGTACCAAATTTTAGCAATGGCGTCGTCTTCAATGCAAACATTATGTTGTCGTCTTTTACTGCGGCCGTTTCTGTGTGCTTTAATTCGTTTTTTTTCTTTTTTTCTACGTCTGGAAGAAGTTCCACTGGCTTTGCTGGTGACATCGAAATCCATTTGAGAATTATGTAGAAGTAGTTTCTCGTCCGTCTGTCCGTCCATACAATTGTTTACAATTGCCACAGTGTGACTCAAGTGCAAGGTTACTCGAGTTTAGTGGGTGTCTCCAAACCTGAGTCACACTGTCGCATGCAATACCAGAGAGTCACCCTATTGTCACAGAAAACTAAGTCCCCGAGCACATGACACGAGTAAGAATCTGTCAGGTCACCCTGTGACTCACATTTTTCACTGACACCCTGTACGCAACTCGTTTTTAGAATAATGCTGGCAGCTATAGAATCTCTTTTATTTCGCATCAATCAGGTTAATAATTTCTATTAAATTTGAAAATAATAACGATCGAATATTCACGATGTTCTAGAAGCTCACAGAGGTTAAACAAAAATGACGAATTCTTCTTATTTACAGTCTTAAGATTCGTTAAAAAAGAAACCACAATAAGTATTTTAGTTAAAGGTTATTTTATAATCCTTTATTTCATTCATGATGTTATAATACACATAGCATTCATACATATGTAGTGTTTTGACAAAATCTAATGTTAACTTTGTGTATGTAACAACAAAACGATAGAACATTTAGAAAACTTTATGTGAATGATTGCTTCGGTTTTGTTTACGTTCCCAGACACAAATGAAACGAATCAATAAAGTACGAGCCGCGTCCACAAAACAACGCAATACGCGAATTACTTGTTACTAATTCTGAAAATAATATACTCTGTAACAATGGAAACTCCAACGGGAAAATATTGACCAAACATGCTGGAAATCTGGAGAGGAATTTAAAAACAGTGCATTGCGAACTCTATTAAAAATACATAAAACATAAAAAAAAAGGTTAGTGACTTAGGCGTTAAGAAGGATATTGTAAAAATTTCAAAGGAAATAAGCAAGTCAAATATAGAAAAAGCAGTATTAGAGCCGAGGATCGCGCATTCAAATTTTTAACGGAGCCAGTACTAGAAGCGGCTCAAAATGTTTTAAATCAACACAACATAACAAAGCGAATAGTGACATATTCCAATAAAATAAAAGACGATATTAAAAAGAAAGTTAAGGGTCGTCATCGTCATCTGGTCTGAAGAAAAAGGAAATTTAACTTAGATGGTCCAGACGGATTATGCACCTATTGGCGTGATCTTCGTAGAGAGCCGCGATTTTTTACAAAGCGAAATTTTGGTGGTGGATCTGTAATAGTATGGGCAGCATACAGCGGGTTTGGGAGAGTTAGCTTAGCTTTTATTACCCATAAAATGAATAGCGAGGCTTATCAGCAAGTGCTTGAAGAACATCTGAAGCCCTACATTCGACGTTACCGCTCTGCACGATAAATATTACAGCACGACAATGCCTCAATACATGCCAGCAAATCCACAATGAATTGGTTGAACCCTGCGAAGATTCCGGTACTTTAGTGGACTGCAGTTTCTCTAGACCTTAATCCGAATGAGAATGTTTAGGTCATGATGGTTTGCAAAGTTTACGACAACGGAATACTGTATGCGACGGTTGCAAATCTCAAGATAGCGAGAAAATCAGCTTGGGATAAAATCGACGAGAAAACTCTGAAATATCTTAATGATTCGATGCCGAAAAAATTGAAAATGGTTTTTAAAAACGATGGTAAAGCATTGAATAATAAACCTTTTAAATTAAAAGTGTTATTATTATTTGAACAAAGCAATTTGGCTTAAAAAAATATAAGTGCCCCTGTAAATATGGGACACCATTTTTTTTCACAAAAGCTGTTTAAATTAATATTTGGCTTCTTTTCGTTAATTCAACGGTATAAATCATAAAAAAATTTAGAGCATTTTGTTAAAATATGAAAAATTTTAGCCCTAAAAAACAGGGTGCCCCTATTAATTTGGGACGTACTGTTTAATAGTTCAAACGCTAGCAATGAAAGAACTTAAGGAAAAGCACATGGCTGACTACTTAAAGTCCATCATTCTTGATGTCATTGC
>JAEIFJ010001239.1:0-56402 GCA_018903435.1 Leucophenga varia | reverse complement strand
ATCATAGGAAAATAAAATAAAAAAAAAAATAGGGTCTACGGTGCCTCCTTTCATGCGTTTCAAACTTTCCGACAAACTGAATATACCTGTTTTACACTATGTGTAACAGGCATAAAAAAAATGCGAGCAAGGCCTCGGACACAATCTAGTTTTTTATAAAATCACAACTTCGTATCATCTTTAGATTTCGAGCTTTGTACATACTTTTTAAGAAAGGGTACCACCAATTGTGGTCGAGCAAAAGTGTTGTTACAAATTTTAAGTTAACAATGCATTAGATTTTGTTAAATTAACTATACTATGATTATGACATCAAATGAAATATAATAGAATACACTTTTAGAAAAGTATATATAAACTTTATAAATAACTGAGAAGTAAGCATTCATAGTTGCAATTTGACGAAAATGCTTAGTGGTACGAACTAATTTCGGTTAAGGCTTCCAGATCAACACGTTTTATCTACTTGTATATCATTGCCTCTCTATGTTACAAACATTGTGGCTTGCTTAATATACTTTCAATGCCATATATTTAGTTCGAAAAATTGCAAAGACAGCAAAATACAAGAAAAACTTCAGCTTCGGTAAAACTGAAGCTCAAATACCCGTCACTCGAATCGCTTGTAGCTTATATATGTGTGGGGTATATAGTAAATACTATGATTATGATGATTCGAAAAAATCATGCTTAGAGAGTAAGGTGGGGCTCATATAAGAATCATATAGTTTAATTTTTTAAGTTACAAAAATAGATACAACAACAAATTTCTTGTAAAAATATAAAAAGTGTAAGACTTCTGTGTATGAGGACTATAATCCTCATAAATATGTATTACTCAATTTATAGTAAATACATTCATAAAAAAAATCTTTTCAAACAAAAACTTTTAAAAATGGGCGATAGGTTTGTATGGGGCAATGTGCTATAGTGGTAGAGTTAAAATAAGAATTATTTTTACAATATGTTAAGCAAACTTTACATAAAAATTAAAAATGAAAGGACGATTAATCTTTAAAACTGAAAATATGAATCGCATGGAAATAAACAGTGCCCGTCTACGATGCTCACTTTAACTCGTTACAAGCTTTCCGAAACTCTCATAGTACCAGTTCACAGTATGTGTATCATAAGTAAAAAAGCGTTTATCGCTTCGAATGCGAAAACACAGTAAGTAGTCAATATTTACTGCGATGTCGGAGTGGTTGGAAGTTTTCTACATCATAGTACTTGTTGTTATATCTGCTACAATTAAGTCTGATAGCAGTAAATTATATTCATTTGATTCTTTAAACTTTGAAGATTTTAAAGTAAGTTCTAAATTTTGCTTTAAGTCATAAGAGTAATATTCCAATTATATAAAAATTGCAGAAAATAACTAACAGAACTTACTCCCATTTCTATGATGAATCACGCGGGCGAGAAGCTTTTAAGAAGAATCAGCTTTTTATTCATGATCATAATACCAGGTTTAGAAATGGTGAAACAAGTTTTCGATTGAACACTAATATTTTGGCTGATATGGTAAATTGCTATCACAGACTTACCATATATGAGTGAAAAAATTCTATTGATAAACATTACCATATTAACTGTTCCAGAACACTGAATCGTACTTAAAGAACTATTTAAGACTATTGCGAAGTTATCGTAATGAGGCACAAGATCTTACCTCGGAAATAGTTGGCTCACCACTCTTAAATAATACTCCAGACTCAATTGATTGGCGTGAGAATGGATTTATAACGCTACCCGATAATCAAAAGTCATGTGGGTCTTGTTATGCATTTAGTATTGCGGAAAGCCTTGAAGGGCAAGTCTTCAAAAGAACAGGTCGCATTCTAAAGCTTAGTCCTCAGCAAATCGTCGACTGTAGTGTCTCACATGGCAATCAGGGTTGCACAGGAGGATCATTACGTAACACATTAAAATATCTGGAGGATATTGGGGGGACTCATGCGATCAAAAGACTATAAATATATATCTAAGGTAAAATTAATAAACTTTCTAACTTAATGACTAATTTAATTAAAAATGTTTTGCATATCTAGTCACTAGTTTTAGTTACATCATTTTTGCAGACAATATGATGCTATTATTTCCAATAATACAATATAACTCAAATACATAAAAGTTTACTTAAGTGAAAAATGTGTATTTTGGAATCGAGCGCACTCAACTTCGACACACCATTTAACACTCAACTCAAACACACCATTCGACACTCAAAATTTAAATAATTATTCTTAATTTTATCTATTTTTATTTAGATATAAAAAAAAAACTAAATGAAAATTGAGCATTGCATCTAGTAACATTGACTAGCATGCAGTTTTCATAAAATGTTATTATTAAATTGTGTTCAGACACACAAATAATTTGATTAAATTTGAACAGCTTTTATTTGCATTTCCACTTTTATTTGAATTTCCTGTCACTTTTTGTTGCAACTCAATGAGATTTTAAGCGTGCGTGTCTGAACACAACTTTACTTAGCTTCCCTAACGAACGGGTATTAACAGTTTGTCGGAAAGTTTGTACCATATTAAAGGAGAAATCGTAGACCCTATAAAGTACATTTTTTGTGGATCAGCTCGAAGAGACGAATCGATTTAGCCATGTTCGTTTGTTCTTGTGAAACAATTAATTCGCTCAGTTTAAAAACTACTGACCTGAAATTTGCGACTTGAACTTTTTTTGGTAACGACTACTTTTTACATGAAATCCGAGGTGCCACGTCGATTTTTTGGCATAGCTTTCATACAAACTTACCGTTAATTTTTCTCTTATTTTTATAAAAAAAATATTATTTTTGAAGCTATTAATTTCATATATGTTAAAATATTTTAATGTGAACTCCTGCGTTTAGTTTCATGTTAGATAAGATCGGACAAATATATAGGGTGCACGCCCGTAGGCGTTATGACACAGTTGAAAGTAAAATAACGTCCGTTTTTTATAAATCCCGCAGGCGTTATGCCACTTTTAAATGGATCATATCGCCCAAAATATCAAAAAATTACAATATGCGTTGATCGTGGCAACAGTCAGCAAGAAATATTAATTAAAATGGTGTTTTCATTTTATTTGGGAACAGCAACGATCTATGTAATATTGTAATATACAACAATTGTAAAAACTATCGCCGCCCAAAATACCATCAATAGACCCTTTTTCAAAGCCAGCATGGTAGGAGGAGGTAAAGTAGTAGGAGGTATACAAAATGTTGTGAAAATCACCTATTCAGAAGATCTGAGGTATCTACTCATCTTTTTTACTTTGCTCAGAAACTATTGAATTTTATGAAAAAATTTATAATAATGCTAGCATGTACCCGCGGCTTTGCTTTTTTTTTGCTTTTACTTTGCGACTAAATATAAATTGGTCAAAAAATCATTTTCGCTTCTAACAATGGGTCCACAGGATCAAATCTCGGAAATCCCTTGAACACACCTAAAATATTTTCTAACAAACTTGTACATGCGCCTAGTTTCACGTCATTTATTCATTCCCCTATTAGGCCCCCGATGAAAATTTTCGTAAATCACGTCTTAGTGCTCACCTAATATCTAAAAAATAGGTGCTCGAGAAAGAGCGACAGGTATGACTAAAATGGGTGTAAAAAGTGAAAATGGGGTCTTTTTCTACGTTTTTTGTAAATTAAGAATCTGTTTGAATCAAAATCGAAACTTTTCCTTTTCTCAAGTTATCAGCATTTGTCCGTCTGGATGTCTGTTGCTTAAGCTTTTCTAGGACCTGTGTACTTTCTATGTTAAAATCAATGTGCCACGCCCACTTTTAGGTATAGAAAATATCGTCAAAAAACCGTTTTTTGTTGAATTTTTCAGTTATTACTAAAAATCTCAAGAATGGACAAATTTATAAAGCTGAATTTTTATGTTTTATTAATAAACGCGATAAGAGAAATCAGTGTTAATGCAATTTATCGAAAGTGGTCGCAACTTTAAAATAATAATAACTAATTTCATACAAAAAATCGAAAAAAAGAAGTAAGTTTGTATGGGGGCTATACCTAAAAGTGGGCGTGGCACATTGATTTTAACATAGAAAGTACAAAAGGTCCTCGAAAAGCTTAAGTTACAAATTAACATTTTTCAAAAATGCATGAAAAATACAATTTTTCTGTGTTTCGACGCTTGGTACCCAAAAAGTATTCATTCGATTTTTACAAAAAGCATATCGTCGTGTAGAGGAAGAAAATATCTTCCAACCCATGAAAAATTCAGCTTTATAAATTTGTCCATTCTTGAGATTTTTAGTAATAACTGAAAAAAGTCAACAAAAAATGGTTTTTTGAAGATATTTTCTATACCTAAAAGTGGGCGTGGCACATTGATTTTAACATAGAAAGTACACAGGTCCTAGAAAAGCTTAAGTTTAAAATTTCAGTCCATTATCTTTAAAACTGAGCAAATAAATCGCGCAGCAACAGACATCCAGACGGACAAATTCTGATAACTTGAGAAAAGAAAAAGTTTCGATTTTGATTCAAACAGATTCTTAATCTACAAAAACGTAGAAAAAGACCCCATTTTCACTTTTTATACCCATTTTAGTCATACCTGTCGCTCCTTCTCGAGCACTGTGCCTTTAACACGCTTAAAATAATTTTTAGCCATTTTTCAAATGCGCTCTGTTTCAAGGCTCTACGTCTCTTCATTGCAAAAATGTGGCTTTTCCGGTTTCAAGGTCCCCATTAGACCCCGGGTCCAAAATTTCCAAAATTCCGTCTTAGTGCTCACCAGAAATCTAAAAAAAAAAGGTCAAAAAATCTATATTGGGTCTACGTGTTCGGAAATCCATTGAACACGCCTAACATAGTTTTTAACCATCTGTTAAATACGCTCTGTTTTAAGACTCTACGTCTATTCAATCCAAAGATATGGTTTCTTCGGTTTCAATGCCTTCATTTCGCCCCAGGTCAAAATTTTCCTTACCTCAAATCTTAAAAATCTATTTTGAGGCCCGCCTATAAGTCCCACGTCCAAATTTCGGAAAATCCTTGAACACGCCTAAAATATTTTTTTTTACCATTTTTCAAAAAGCGCCCTGTTTCAAATTTCTATATCTATTCAGTGCAAAGACGTGGCTTTTCGGGTTTCAAGGTCCCTGTTTGACCCCGGGTCATATTATTCCAAAATTTCGTCTTAGTGCTCACCAGAAATCTAAACAAAAACAAGAAAAAAACGTTAACTTCGGTGGAACCGAAGCTGAAATACCCGTTACACAACACTGTTAATAGTTTACCAGGTGCTTAGATTAAATTTCAGGATGAATTCCAAATATGTATAGAGGCTTTATGTTATATTCGCCCGATCCTTCAGAAAAAAAATCTTTTCTTATAAAAACTTTGAAATGGACGGTAACTTTGTATGGAGGCTATACCTTATTAGGTGTGCCACCTTGGATTTGACATTGGATGACATAAGAAGTGTGTTTACCAGATTTGGAGTAAATATATTCATAAATAATACGTATTTTCATACAAAAACTCGAAAATGGGTGGTAAGTTTGTATGGGGCTATAGCTAAAAATGGGAGTGGTACCTTGATTCTGACATACAAACTGCCTAGGAGCAGGAAAAGCTTAAGTCTAAAATTTCATGTCAATAACTTACAAACATTTTGAGTAAAACGCATCGCAACAGATATACAGACGGACAAACAGACAGATTCGTCTCATCGAGCTGATTAAGAATTTATATTTACACTATGTGTAATGGGTATAAAAAAGAATTGATAAAAAAATTTATATTGGGGGTTCCTATGGGTCCCACGGCCAAATTTCGGAAGTCCCTCAAACACACCTTAAATATTTTTTAACCATCTTTCAAATGCGCCCTGATTCCAATCTCTACGTTTATTCAATCCAAAGATATGGTTTTCCGGTTTCATGGCTTCCATAAGAGCTCCATTAGGCCTCCGGTCAAAATTTTTCAAAATCCCGGCTTAAATTGTGTTCCTCCACTCAATGATATACTTGTATATTTAAAGAAAAATATCAGTTTTCTTTTTCTAGCCGTTTGGCCCGAAGGTCGATCGCCTAAAATCAGTCAGTCAGGTGAAAGAGATTTATATATATAGATAAAAAAAGTATGTCTATACCCGGCCGTGTTATAAGGCCCTCAAAGTGTTTAAACTTGGGTTGTATCGCAACATCAAACACTACGCACCCTTAAAAAAAAAACAAGAAAGAACGCTGAAGTCGAGTATGCTCGACTGCAAGATACCCTGTACCCAATCTATATGTACCTTAAGTTAGGCTCTATTTGACTACCATACATCATTGAATTGGATTTTCATAGAAAAACGGGTATATCTTTGATTGGGTTTATACCTAAAATTTTGTTGGGCCTACCCATATTGGTCTATTTCATTGGGACTATCATAGACATAATTTATACTAAATTCAAATTTTCTAGAATAAAAAGCAATGACGTTATTATGTAAAAACCCAAAATTTTGGGTAAATTTGTATGGGGGCTATACCTAAAATTTTGTTGGTCCTATCCATATTGGGATATTTTATTGGGACTATCATAGACATAATTTTTACTAAATTTGAACTTCCTAGAATAAAAAACAATGACGTTTTTATGCAAAAACCCAAAATATTGGGGTACATTTGTATGGGGGGTACCCCTTAAAATGGGTCTAGAGAAAAACCGTTTGTAAGTGCACACTTGACGGCCTAGGAGAGTCTAAGTTTCAATTTTGAAAACTCTACCTCTTATAGTCTCCGAAATAATCGTTTTCATACGGCAGACAGCATGACAGACGGACAGACGGACAGACGGATGGACGGACAGACAGACATAACTAGTTCGACTCTCCTTCCAATGCTGATCAAGAATATATATACTTTATAGGGTCTATCTTGCCTCCTTCTGTCTGTTACATACATTCGCACAAACTTAATATACCCTTTTACCCTTTGGGTACAGGGCATAATTATCTACGCCATTGAATATCATAATCAAGTTTTTGGTCTTTAGACGGTTTTTACGTCAAGCTGAGCCTGCTGTGGTAGTATTATTGACTGCTCGCTAAAGCAAGTTAACTGATTCTTAGTTGATAAATTCTCGCGTACGAGGTGGGGGATAACACTCAACTCCTTCGTATAAAAGCATATGTATCAAATTTTGAGTTAAGAATATTATATAGACTTGAATCAAGCCAAAAGTAAGTCGGAATGTCATTAAAATCGAAATGACTTAAATCAAGTAAGCCAAAACGAGCTTGATTTCAAGTAACAAATGATCTAACTCTAAGGAAACAAGAAACACGTAACTTCGGTGGAACCGAAGCTTAAATATCCATCTTGGTATAACTAATTTATGATCATCAGTGACTTAAGTAAAATTTTAATAAGCTATTGCTTATAGTCAGTAGTCCGATACAACCTAGGTATAGTCACAATAATGGGGTCAAATTTAAATCTAAGGAAAAAAATTCACAGAAAAAAACATATCCTAAAAATATTTTAAATCGGGTGGTATAATATGTTTATATAGGGCTATATGTTTATCAGTAGTAGGATGACATTAGATATGTTTTTACCGCATTTGGAGTGAATACAGTCATAAATAATTGCTCTTTTCTCACAAAAATTAAAAATTAGTTTTAATATTGGATGACATAAAAGGTGTTTTTTACCCAATTTCAAATGAATACATGCACTAATAAGAGCTATTTTTATGCAAAATTCGAAAATGGGCGATAGATTTGTATGGGGGCTTTACGCAAAAAATGGGACCTTGATTCTGACATACAAACTGCCTTAAAAGCTTAAGTTTTAAAATTTCATGTCAATATCTTTAAAACATTTTAAGTAAAACGCATCGCAACAGACAGACTAACAGACGGCCATGGGTAAACGATTCGTCTCATCGAGTTGATCAATAAAATATATACTTTGTTAGGTTTCCGATGCCTCCTTTAATGCGTTCAAAACTTTCTGACAAACTGAATATACCCGTTTACACTATGTGTATAACGGGTATAATGAATATAAAATACTTAAAAATTGAAAAGTGTAAAAGCGAAAATAAATTTCCTCTCAATTGCTCTAAAAAAATCGTCTATGTAAAGCGTGAAGACAAAGAGTTAGTTAAGGTCAAGACGCGTATGCGAAGATCATTGAATAGTACATCAGCTTCATCATTTTGTAACTCACATATTTCTCCCTGATATTGATACTTTATATCATCGACCATTTCCTTTATCATAGCTTTATTGGATTCCGATGCGGATTTAAAGTCTTCTTCTTTCAAACACTCGATGAGACTTAATACTTCTCGTTTAAATTTTTTTATTTTGAAGTAAGACTTTTCCTGATCCTTTTTGTCTTCCGTTACTCCCTTGAATGCTTCACTCTGATCCGGAGTTTTGGAGGACTCGCTGACATTTGCTTCTAGAACCGATACGTTTTGTTCCAGTACCAAATAATCTTCCTTCAGCGCTTTGTTGATGGTTGTCATGATTTCTTCGTGTTTTTAACTGTATTTTCATATATGTTGTTAACGAAGTAATCTTCGCCAGCAATTCCATCTGCTAACAATTTCATATGGTTAGCATCCATATCTTTGCGATATTTCTCTAGATATTTCACTAGCTCAGCGCAACTGTTTCTACTGATGCTCTTTGCATTGATTTTATTGTATCATTGCAACATTTTTCTGCAATTTCTTTTTGAGTGTCAATTATTTTCACTCTGTTAATACCCATTTTTGCTGCTTAATTTCACTCAATTTGTACAAATAAACTGTTGGAGGAAAATTTAAAGTCGCCCAGTTGACTTAGCTGTGCCTCGACTCACAGTTAGGTAATGTTTATTTATATTGAATGGTGAATTAGCTTTTTGGGATTTTTTTCTTTTCTTTTTTTTTCGTTGATCACGTTCAACAATTTCACGTCGAGATTGAAGCTTCAAAATTCGCCTATTTGGCTATTAACTTGCTTTAATTGATCTCGATGCGCCTTGAAGTTATAGCCCCAATATCGCCTAGTCTACTGTTTTAGCCTCAGACACGCCTTTATTCTATTCGCTTTATTCGTTAAGACTCGAAAAACAAAAATTTTTGGTTCGCCTATTCCTTTAAGGTTCGAAGGACTAAAATGTACAATAACGTGCACAGTTGAATTCTGTTATTGAACTTTAAAAATGTTAATATATAATGGCAATATAGCATTATATACTAACATTTAAAATTTATGTTTTATAATCTCACTTGGAGAGAACAAACATGTTTGAGTAGTTGTAAGGTACTAATTTTATTTATGAAAATTACATGCTTATATTTATTTATTTATAATTATAAATGGCAATATAGCATTATATATTAACATTTAAAATTTATGTTTTATAATTATATAATTATTTATAATTATAAATAAATAAATATAAGCATGTAATTTTCATAAATACAATTAGTACCTTACAACTACTCAAACATGTTTGTTCTCTCCAAGTGAGATTATAAAACATAAATTTTAAATGTTACTATATAATGCTATATTGCCATTATATATTAACATTTTTTTAGTTCTATAACGCTAACTTAATATCTAAAGCGCTGGCTGCAAAGGCCTTCGGCTTGTTAGAGCTATTTAAGAACTAGGATTAGGCTATTTATATATTTGTATATTTACATATAAATTACGTTTAATTAATTAGCTTTAGGATTAAAAGAGTTGATATGTGTTATTTTTTTTAGGAGTTCGATAACTTTGGAGATGTTTTCTATGGTTGGGTTTTCGAGGATGGATATAGGGCATGTGTTTTGGAAGATTTGGTTTTTAAGGTGGGAAGTTGCGGTGCAGTTAGTGAGGATATGTTTAATAGTAAGGTCATCTGTTGTATGGTAGTTAGGGCAGGGTAGGATGATGCCAGGGTTGTAGTAGTGTTTTTGTGTAAATCGTGTGTGTCCTAGTTTGAGCCTAATTATTTTAATTTGGTCACTGCGTGTGATTCTTTATTGGTTCATATTTTTTAGGTACATGTTTGTGTATGTTATGTTTCGGTTTAGTTGTCGGTACCATCTGTTGCAGAGATCTATGTTTCGTTTGATTTTTTCAGCTAGTTCATTAGCAAGAAATTTTTTTATGTTGTGTTGTGTTTTGTTAAAGTTGAGAGTGTAATGTAGGGGCATATGAAAAATGGATTTGGCTGTAGAGTCGGCTAGCTCGTTACGTTCAATACCACAGTGGTAAGGTATCCAAAGGAGTTTTATTTTAGGGGCAGTTTTGATGAGGAGGGTTGTAATGGTAATAGGATATAAATTATTGTTGTTGATGTTGGAGATGGATTTAATCGATAAGAGGGAGTCGGAGCAAATGATGTATTTTCCTTTTCTTTTTTTGAACTAGTTTTATTGCATCAAGAATGGCTATGGTTTCGGCTGATAGGATGGATGAGTAGTGTGGTAGAATGCATCTTTTAAGGATTTCGTTTACAATGGTAATGGCAAAAGTGGCTGTGCTGTTTTGTAAGGATCCGTCTGTGTATATGAATTTGTGATTGTTGTATTTGTCTTTGAGTTCAAGAAATTGTTGTCTGTATGTGCTTGGTGGTGTGTTGGATTTGCTAAATTTTTGTAGTGTAGTGTTAATAAGGAAAAGGGAAATTGCCATTGTGGGGTGATTGTTTTGTTTGGAAGTGGGAGGTAGGGAACGTTGTGTTCTTTGCATGAGATAATGACTTTTTCCAGTGTTGACGTAATTTGTTTATTTTTTTGATTCCGTTTTTTTTTAATGTATTTGTTAAGTGGTGAGTTTGAACTGTTTAGTAGTGTTTTGTATGTTTTGGTTGTGATAAGGTCTCTTTTTTGTTCTATTGTGGGTACGTTTGATTCAAAGAGCAAATTGGGTACATTGGTTGAGCGTAGTGCTCCAAGCGATATGCGAATTGCGGCGGTAAATAAAGATTTAATTCTATTAAAAGTTGATTAAGGGGCGTGGCCGTAGATAAAAAGTGCATAAACTATTTTTGATATTAGGATTGCTTTAGTTATATTTAAAAGTGTGTGTGTGTTACAACTTAGTTTAGGGCTTGATAGGCATTTAATGATGTTAAGTTTGTTATTTAAGGCTGGTTGAATTTGTTTTATGTGTGAGTCCGATCTGTATTTTTTGTTTATTGTTAATCCTAAGATTCTTAGGCTAGTGACTGAGGGGATCGGGGTATTGTTGCACGATATGTTGCAGGTGCAGTTCTGCTTTCGTCAAATGTGGAGGTGTTGGCATTTTTGTAGGGATAGTGATGCTCCTGAATATGAGCACCATTCATGAATGTTAGAGAAGAGGTTGTCTAGGTTGTATATTTGGTTTTTTTGTCTATTGAGGGGAATAATTAGGAAAAAAATCGTCGGCGTAAACGCTGAATTGTATTTCTTTTTGCAGTCTGATGATGTGTGAGAGTTTGTTGTAGGCAATTAAGAAAAGAATGACCGATATTGGAGATCCTTGGGGGATACCACTGTAGAGTGGATATGGGCAGCTTATTATATTTTTAACTTTTGTTCTTATATTCCTGTTAGACATAAAGTTTGTAACGAACTTTTTTCGCAGGGGTATCCTCGTCGGATGCCCAGGCGTTCTGTCACAAAAATTTATTATTTTAAGCGACCACCGGCGGTGTTACTTGCAGAATAAATTTCCTTATTTTTAGTCTATTCCTCTGAAGCACACTCTTCTTTGGCGGGATCTAAAAATATACCTGTAGTCCTTTCAGACGGTTTGCGTCTTAGGGGTACATGTATATTTTTTGTCCTTTCAGACGGTTTGCGTCTTAAGGATAAAATATATCGATAGTTGCGATCCCTGTAGACCTTTTGCGTCTTCAGGACAACAACTATACATATATTCTCACGGAGACTTCCCTATCATATCCTTAATCCTTTCAGTCGTTTTGCGTCTTAAGGATTTAGATATATTCGCAGTTTTTTGTGAAATACATATATTTGCAGCTCCTGCAGTCGTTTTGCGTCTTCAGAGCAACAAATACATGTATTCCTGTGCGTTGACAAAATATATATTTCTAATCCCTGCAGTCGGATTGCGTCTTCAGGATGTTTATGTTATATTTATTTTTCACAATATTATTTTATTAGCTAAGATATATATACTTAGTATTTATTCATTTTAAAATTACTTCGCTGCTGCTGATGCGGTGTGTTGTGTTGACTCCTTTGCTGTCCAGAACTAAGAGAAATTTTCTAAGACAAGGAAAAACTTTAACTTCGGTGGAACCGAAGCATAAATACCCGCCACACGAATCTTTGAATAGTTTATGTGTGATCATCAGTGGCTTATATACATTTGAAAATATACATATAGACGAAAATAATTAATTTTTCATACAAATAAATTTATAAATAATACCAATTTTTATTCAAAAATTAGAAAATGGGCGGTAAATTTGTATGGGGGCTATACCTAAAAATGAGCGTGGCACCTTGGTTTCGACTTTGGATGACAATAGAAGAGTTTTTACCCAATTTATATTATTATTTAAATAAATAATACATATTTTCATACAAAAATTCAGAAATTTTCGGTAAGTTTGTATGGGGGCTACACCTAAAAATGGGCGTGGCAACTTGATTTTAACATACAAAATAGTCGTTGCCTAGAAAAGCTTAAGTTCCAAATTTCGTCGTAATATCTATATATCTTCATCGAAAAAAATGCGTAAAAGTAAACAGACAGACAGACAGACAGATGGACAGACAGACGGACAGACAGACAGACGGACAGACAGACGGACGGACAGACAGACGGACATGGCTAAATCGATTCGTCTCGTCGAGCTGATCAATAATATATATACTTTATGGGGTCTACGACGTCTCCTTCAATGCGTTACAAACTTTCCGACAAACTGAATATACCCTTCACACTATGCGTGGCGGGTATAAAAATGCGCGCCTATTTATACTACCACGGCCCTCTGCTTTTGCCAAAAAGTTGCAGTCGCGTCGCTTGCAAAACATTGGTTTGGCTTATCCCGACTGCGCAGTCGTCGCTATGTTTTTTGCTGCGGTCGCGACTGCGCTGTCGCTATGTTCCAATGCTGCGCTTTGCTTTGCATTTTTTTTATTATGCCAGGTGTTCTTTTACCGCTACGCATTGTTTCTCGAGTATGTAGACAATGTATGGTGCGGGTGTTGGGTGTAGCAATCTATTGTTTTACGCCAAATGTTTATCTTGTTGTTTCGTGGCGTGATTCTGCTGTTACATATCTTTGTCAATATGTGGACAATGTATGGCGCGGGTGTTGGGGCGCAGGTTTTGCAGTTTCGCTTAGCGCAGGTGCGGATTGCTATTTTGTTCTATTTGTTCTGTCGGCAACGTTTGGTTGTTTTGTTTTGTTGTTGTAGTTTCTATTATTATATTAATTTTGCTCAACGCAGGAGCGGACTCTAATTGGCCTTAGGGGCCTATAAATAATATTATTTACAGCAATGTTTTAATTCATTTATATATTTTCTTACCCTATTTCTTTAACTTCTTATTCTAATATATATTTCTTTATTTTTAATTTCTAAGTTATGTTGTGACGAAAATTGATATTCGTCACAAGTTTTTAACGAAGTTTGTGATTTTTGGTCCAACTTTCCAGGTGTTTATCTGGTCAATTATGGTGTGCACTCCGACTCTGTCGAAAGGCTTTGAGAAGTCAAGGGCAATTACAGATGTGTGCTTTTTGGATCTCAGCGACCTGGTTATCAGGTGGTCTGCGAGGAGCAGACCGTCTGCAACCGATTTGCCGTGATTAAATCCTGATTGGTTGCGATGGATAAAGTTATTTTGTGTTACAAACCACCATAGGCGTTAGGCTATTATTTTTCTAATGTTGTGGATAGGCAGCAGTTAAGTGAGATTGGTCTATAGTTGGCTATTATTGTTTTATTTAAGTTGGGCTTTAGTATGGGGATGACTAGGTTGGTTTTGTAGGATTGCGGGATGAAGTTGTTGAAATATAATATTAAATAGGTTAGTGATTCTAGTTTGAAGTACATAGGAGGTGTATTTAATCATAGGGTACGATATTCGATTAAGGCCCGGAGTTGTTCCTTTAAGGGAGTGTAAAGCAGATAGTAGTTCTATTTGTGTAATATCTGATTCTATTGGTTGTGCTGTCGAGAAGGGTATAAAGGTAGTTGTTGAGTCTGAGTATTTGTTTTCAGTGAAGTTTTGGTTAGTTCAAGTTTTCGTCTTTGGAGTGGTCTGACCAGTGTTGAGCAAAAAGATGAGCTATGTTGGTTGTTTCTGTCGTGAGGAAGTTGCTGGTTGTATCTGTGATACAATGTATGGTTTTAGTGGGGTTAAGTCCGCAGAGACGTCGGATGTTTGCCCAGATTTTGTCTGAGGGGGTATTGGGGTCGATTGTGGACGTGAAATCTGTCATATCTTTAGTTTTTGATAATTTTAGCTCTCTTCGGAAGAGTGCGTTAGCTCGTTTATATTTGAGGAGATTTTCAGTGCTGTTTGAAGTTCTGCCAAGCTTTAAACTTATTTGCCCTAAGTTTGGTCAGGGTCTTTTTTTACCAGGGGGTGTTTTTGCTGAAGCGATGTGGGGTTGTCTGTGGTATACTGTGGTGTGCGGCTTGTAGAATTATATTGTTTATGATTTCGGCTTCTTTATTGATGTTCGTGCTTTTGGGTATAAGTTCACTTAAGTCATTAGTTAATTTTGTGAATAGTGACCAGTATGCTTCTTTTATTTTGAAAATGGGGCGAGAAAAGTTTGCTGTTTATGACTGTGGGAACAAGGATATTAGGATTGGGAAATGATCGCTTCCATGAAGGTCATCGACTATTTTCCAGTTAGTGAATGGGGTGAGTTGGGGAGAGCATAACGAAAGGTTTATGTGGGTGAATGTATTGTGAGTGGAAAGTGGGTCGGGGAGCCGTCGTTGAGTATAGTGAGGTTGGCGGTTTGGAAAAATTTAGCTAGTATTCTGCCTCTTCTATTGTCCTGGGGTGATCCCCAACTGTGATGCCAGCTGTTGAAGTCACCTAGGATAATTTGGTTGGTATTGTGTGTTTCAAGCATTTAAGTGAAAAAGATTTGTTGGGACGGATGTATGTTGAAAGGATGTTAATTTTTGTTTTTAATATAATTTCTATTCCGAGTGTTTCTAGGTGTCGAGATTGGTTTGATTGAGAATGTTGTATGGATTTGTGGACTAATGTGGCTACTCCACCAAATCGGTTGGATGCTGTGTTGGAATAAATATGGTAATTTACTGGGACGGGGAAGGGGGGATTTTGTGTTGAAATGGTGAGTTTCTTGTAGACATATGATTTGTGAAGAGTATTTTTTTATTATAATTAAGAGTTCATTGTAGTTGTTTGTGTATCCTCTAATGTTCCATTGTAGTATTTTAAGCTTTGCTATAGTTTTAAGTTTAAGTGTTTAAAATTGGATATTTGATTTTGTTTTGAGTTTGAGCTAAAGTTAAGTATAGCGTTTTTGTTTTAAATAGATTCGCTGTCGCTGTGTCGGTTATTGTGTAGGGGTTTGGTTTTTGTTTTTGTTTTGGGGGGTTTAATGTTAGTAGATAGGGGACTAGACTTATCTTTAGAAAATATTCTTAGTTCTAGATCTTCGTTGGGCTGCGATGTATAAGATTTGTTTTCCGTGTTGGAAATGTTACCGTCTGTTTCCATGTCTTCTGTTACGATATGTAGATGTTGATGTTTTTTTTTTGTAGCGGTGCTGTTTCGGTTGATCGTGCTGTGGTTGATTGTGTTTTGGATGCGTTATGGTTATGGGGTGTAGAAGTAGATGAGGAGTTTCTTAATTGCTGCATGGCGCTAGTTTGTGTGTGTGTGCATGGGGAATTGGATGATGTGTGTGTTGATGCATGTGTTGTTGTTGTAAGTGATGTTGATTGTGCAACTGTTTTAGCGTAGGTGTTTTTCAACTGCTGATTGCGTCTATTGTGGTATAACATATATGTATCTAGCGCAGTTTTGTGATCGACTTGTTCGGTGATTTTTAATGCAGTTAATTCTTGTTGCTTAAGAAATGTAGGGCATTTGCGGACGAGAGGGCTATGTTGATAGTAAACTTCAGGGTTATTTTTGCAGTTTAAGCAGTTCCTCATGTTTTTGCAAAGTTCTCCTTCGTTTGTATGCTTTCCTTCTGAGCAGTTTTTGCATGTTTCTGAACTCTTACAGATGGTGGCAGGGTGACCAAAAAATGTTAATTTTCTCGTGTAATTTGTGTGTTGCGAATGTTATTATAATAAGCCCCCGTTTCTGTGAGTGTGTTGCCTTCTTGGTTTGTGTTGTTTGGTTGTTTTTTCAGAAGTTTTCGTACTTCAGTTACGTTCTGCGCTTTTAGTTCTTTTAGGATTTCGTTCTTAGTTATGTAACGTAGTACATTGCAATATATTACGCCTTTAGTAAAGTTTGGTGTTTTGTGTTCTGTTGCGGTAATGTCTTTGTCTGTCATTTTAGTAAGTCTAAGTAGTTTAAACGCTTGCAGTTTGGTTTTAGTTTTGATAAGGAGAGAGCCGTCTCTTATTTTTTTACACATTTCCACTTCCTTAAGGCAACATATACTAGAACTATAGCACTTCCCTTATGAAAATAATATTGATCTGACACTTTTTTCAGAAACACATTTTACATCTTAACATTTCCTTAAAATAATATTCTCTACTTTATATAGTACAAATCATCCAGACGGCACAGGACATGGATGTTCAGCTATTATAATTAAATTCAACACATACTTTAATTTTTTAGGGCCAAGATTTATCGCTGCTGGTGATTTTAATGCAAAGCACATAGCATGGGGCTCAAGACTTACGAACAAAAAGGTGAAACATTCCTGAAAAAAATTCATAGCACAAATGCCAAGCATCTTTCAACAGGCGAGCCTACCTACTGGCCAACAGACCCGCGGAAAATGCCAGACTTTATTGACTTCTGTGTTATTAAAAATGTAACCATTGATAACATTTCTATAAAATTACGCTTTGAGTTATCATCAGATCACTCACCAGATCAACTCGCTTGCCACAAACAAGCCGACGCCCATCCTCTATAACCCAAAAACAGATTGGCAAGCGTACTTACGTTTGGACATTGCACTAAAATCTAAAAATGGCATAAATGCCATCCAAATTTTATTGACGCCATCGCTGAAGCGGCAATTAACTCTACCCCGCTTTTAATTCAAAAGAATTCTAAAAACTTGTTTACACCTGCTGTTAACACTCGCTGTTAATAAGAATGCCGGCAGAAATAGATGCTGTGGAAGTACCTGTAAAAAGAAAGACTTTCGACAGTACGCCCAGTAATAAGAAAAAATGCGATTGTATTTTAATAAAATAAAAAAAGTGCACTCAACTCCGCTTATTTGGAACCAATACTTTCAACTTTTTCAATAAAAATTTATTGCGATGCGGTGTTTGTAGCATTCAATTACGTGGTAGTTTTCAACTAAAGTTGAATAAATGAAGACATAGGAAAATCTGGCAAACTACTAGATGTCCCGAAGATAAAAAGAGACTTAATAGGCCAATAAGGGATCTAAAGTAAGGCCTTTACAAACGACACAAAAACTTGTTATAATAATGCAGAAACTTGTTCAAGCAACTCACAAAATACTAAAATTTAATTTGTAACTACTAAGGAAGTTAAAAATATTATCGACAATATCAAGGCTACCAAGTCCCCTGGCTATGACATGATAACTGGAAAGTTGCTTAAAGAACATCCTATAAATGCTATTTGTTATCTGCGCAATATGTA
Organism: Leucophenga varia; assembly: GCA_018903435.1. Taxonomy (NCBI): domain Eukaryota; kingdom Metazoa; phylum Arthropoda; class Insecta; order Diptera; family Drosophilidae; genus Leucophenga; species Leucophenga varia. Next base: position 38,610 of record JAEIFJ010001239.1, on the reverse strand, counting down.
AATATATTTAATATGGAGTATATTTTAATATGGAATATGTTTAGAAGATACAAATATTTTCCAAAGACGTGGAAGGTAGCTGAGGTCATAGCTATTTCACAACCTGGTAAAGATGCCACAAATGCAGCGTCTTAAGCTTAAGGTTGATAAGCCTTCTTCCAATATTATCAAAAGTTTTTGAAAAAATTTAAATACATATAAATACATTATACCTGCCCATCGGTTTGGGTTAACATGTGTGGTGAGCGGGCGATCAAGAATACTACAGCAGCAGGATCAGCTTGACGTAAGAGCCGCCTAAAGAGTGATTCCTCGATGTGATGTTGGTCGGTGGAATGGTTAACAACGATGTAAAACAAAAAAAACCCGTGGAACCCAAATAGAATAAGAGTGAACCAAATGCAATGATGGCAAGTCTAAACAAAAGGACTCCAGGTGGCAGACACAGATGTGTTAATCCACCCGTAGATAATTCCGCGGCTGGGGCAAGGATTCTGGAGGCCCCAACTACCGTTAGAGCAAAGAAACATGACGACCCTCGAAAATGATACAAGGATCATGACCGTATGTGCACCTGGGACGTCCGAACCCCTTAACAGGGATGGTGCAATAGAAGAACTTATTACCACTCTTGACAACTTTAGAGAAGACATTACTGCTATCCAGGAAATGCGATGGACTGGTCACGGTTGCATAAACTTAGCAACCTGCGACATCTACTACAGTGGCCATGAGAGGCAACACATATTTGGATGTGGCTTCGTGGTTGGTAATAAATTACGCAGACTCGTCTCCAGGTTTACAGCTGTACATGAACGTCTCGCCTCAATACGCATCAGAGCTAAATTTTTCAACATTAGCCTTATATGTGTACACGCCCCGACAAATGTTAAAGATGAGATGGAGAACGACGAATTCTATCAGCGATTATAAAGCCTCTACGATCGCTGACCCAAGCATGACATCAAAATTGTCATCGGTGATTTCAACGCACAAATTGGGAGAGAAGAAATTTTTCGCCCTACCATCGGAAAATTTAGCCTTCATGACACCACCAACAGTAATGGGGAAAGGATAATCGACTTTGCTGCGGGCAGAAACATGTTCATAAGTAGTATGAGATTAACAAATCTCCAGATTCACAAGGCACAGTGGCGACCTAAGTATCCGCACCCAAATAGATCATGTGGTGATTGGTGCTAGGCACTCTTCTAGCGTGCTTAATTTACGAGCGTACAGAGGTCCTAACATCGACTCGGACCACTTCCTTGTTCTAGCCAAGGTACGTACTAGACTCAGCACAGCGCACGCACTATGGTTTTTTTTTTCGTTTTTTTTTGGCATAAATTCAATTTTTTATTTGGTTTAGAATTTTAAAAATTTGTAGATTTTTAATTTGTAAACACCCTAGTCAGATAAAACAAGAAAGAACGCTGAAGTCGAGTATGCTCGAATGCAAGATACCCTGTACCAAATCTTTATGTACCTTAAGTTAAGTCCTATCTTTGTATATACCTTATTGTATTGGATTTTCAAACAAAAACTTGAAAAATTGGGTAAATATGTATGGGGGCTATACCTAAAATTTTGTTGCTCCTACCCCTATTGGGATATTTTATTGGGACTATCATAGACATTGTTTATACTAAATTTTGCGCTTCCTAGAATAAAAACAATGACATCTTTTATGCAAAAACCCAAAATTTTGGGGTATATTTGTATGGGGGCTATACCTAAAATTTTGTTGGTCCTACCTCTATTGGAATATTTTATTGGGACTATCATAGACATAATTTATACTAAGTTTGAACTTCCTAGAATAAAAAACAATGACGTTTTTTATGCAAAAACCTAAAATTTTAGGGTACATTTGTATGGGGGTACCCCTTAAAATGGGTCTACAAAAAAACCATTTGCAAGTGAACACTTGATGGCTCAGGAGAGTCTAAGTTTCAAATATGGGGACCCTATCTCTTATAGTCTCAGAGATAATCTCTCTCATACGGCAGACAGCAGGACGTACAGACGGACGGACAGACGGACGGACGGACGGACAGACAGACATAGCTAGTTTGACTCCCCTTCCAATGCTGATCAAGAATATATACACTTTATAGGGTCTATCTTGCCTCCTTCTGTCTGTTACATACATTCGCACAAACTTAATATACCCTTTTACCTTTTTGGTACAGGGTATAAAAAAAAATTTACTTTAACATGTGGAGCAACACTGTTCTGCTTGCGCGCTGTCAAAGTCAGCTGATTCTGTACCTGTTGTTTTGTATGAAATTTGATGGAAAAATTTTGCTACTTTAGGTGGTTGTTCTGGCGAAAGTTTAGACAAAAGTGAAAAGAATTAATATGGAAAGCAAATGTCCAGGTATGTGAAACTATAGTATACCAATGTTTGTGTCGTTGTTATGTGTTTTTGTCCTATTGTACCGTGTTTTGTTTATGTGTATTTTTAAAACGAGCTTAACAAGTGTAGTTGTGTTTCGTGGATCAGTAATTTTCCATGGCAAAATGTTGCAAAAAGGTGTAAGTGAGAAACTATTAATCAAAGTGTACAGATTAATAAAAAACTAATCCTTTTAGTCCGAATCCACTCGTTTTGGAAAAATAAATTTTTTCTAGTACCATATCACTAAGGTTATTTTCCGTTTTTTTTTTGGCATAAACTCTAATTTTAAACCCATTGAGTTGAAATTTAGTTTAAATACATTATTTATGCTCCCAAGATGACCAAAAAATGTATTCAAACTAAATTTCAAATCATTTGCTTGATAAACAAAAATGTTGGGGCAAATCGGCCAGATCGGTTATATGGCAGCTATATGAAATAGTGGCTCAAATCATGTGAAACTTGGTAGGTCATCTTGGGAGCATAAAAAATGAATACAAACCAAATTTCAACCCAAAATGTTTAAAAATAGAGTTTATGCCAAAAAAAAATCGAAAAAAAAACCGTAGTGGCACGCCAAGCGAGCTACCATACAACGAAAGCTAGATGTTGGTAGGTAAAAGTCACAACAGACTCGACACTTCTCAAGATGGGTCTTCCATCTACTCCGAGAGAGTCCTCCGACCTCCGACTGTATAAACGATCGGTGGAAGCGTATCTCAAACTCATTAGCTACTAAACCTCGAAGGCAGACATAGTACGATAAGGAATGCCGCATCGCTACTGAAGAGAAGAATATAGCACGACAACGAACTCTGCAGGCGGGAGCAACACCAGCTGTTGATGAGCGATATAGGGAGAAACGGAGAGAGGGGAAACGCTTGATCAGACGGAAGAAAAGAGAACTGGAAAGGTGTGAAGTGGAGGAGATTGAGATGAAGGGTAGCAGAAACGATGCCCGTGGTATGTATTCACTCCTAATTGAGTAAAAAATACTTCTAATGTCATCCAAGGTCAAAACCAAGATGCCACGCCCATTTTTAGGTTTAGCCCCCATACAAATTTACCGCCCATTTTCGAATTTTTGTATGAAAATAGATATTATTTATGCATGCATTCACTCCAAATTAGGTAAAAAACGTATTATGTCATCCAATGTCAAATACAAGGTGCCAGGCCCATTTTTAGGTGTGGCTCCCATACAAACTTACCGCCCATTTTCTGATGTTTTCGAGAAAATTATTGTTATATCTGTTTGTTTTTTTTTTTTAATAAATTACTTCTTTGTCCAAAAAGTAGTAGGAATGGATAAAGTAAATCAAAAAATCTTTATTTATTCTTCCTCATCAATTTTGTTTCCCTTCAAAAAAGACCCCTCCCAATATAATACACTTATGCCACCGCTTCTGCCAGTCCTCGAAGCATACCAAAAAAGTCTTCTTCCAGTATAGCCTTCAGATCGCGCGCCGATTCACTTTGAATGTCTTAACTCGACTCAAAACGGTTTCCTCGGAGTGGTTTTTTGACTTTTGGAAAAAGACAGAAGTCCCACGGAGCCTATTCAGGTGAATAAGGTGGTTGCTGAACGATACTGGTTGCATTTTTGGCGAAAAAGTCACGAAGAATCAGTGCTGCTTTTCAAGAAAATTTATGACATGTTTGAGGCCCAAAACATCTTTCACAATGGTATTAATTGATCCTTTCGATACGTCATCAGCAATGTCTCTTATAGTTAATCGACGGTGTGCAAGCACTAATTCTTTTACTTTTTGGATATAAGCATCGTCGGTTGAGGTCGATGGTCGACCAGAACGCTCTTCGTCTACCAAGCGTTCTCTACCTTCTTTGAAAAATTTATACCAATCATATGTTGTTGATTTTGGTAGAGCTCGGTCCCGTAAGCCATCTTCAACATTTTCAACGTTTCTGTAGCTTTCATTCCATTCAGATATCAAAATTTGATAGCACTTCTTTGTTTAATAATCGAAAAAATAATTTAAAAATCGCCCAATTCACTTATTGCGTCGCACAAAAACTAGAGTAACACAAACACTAATGAATATTTTGTCATACTAATTTGGCATGGAAGTCAGTACTAGTTGTGCAAACTTTAAAAAAAATATATTGAGCGAAATTATTTAACCGCGTAATTAAAATCGAATTTGCCCGTGTGGTGTGCGTGCTGTCAAGAATACCACCACAGCTCAGCTTGACGTAAGAGGCGTCTAATGAGACAACCCTCTCAACCGAAAAACAACATTAAACCATAAGAACACACTGACCATGGATAATACGGCTAGAAGAAACAAAACTACTTCAGGTGTCAGACACGGAAAAGAAAATCCACCCGATTGATTGACACTCTTGACAAATAAAAATTAATAGAAACCAAATTTCAAATCAATAGCTTGAAAAACAAAAAAGTTGGGGCCAATCGGCTAGATCGGTTATATGGCAGCTATATGAAATAGTGCCCCAAATCATATGAAACTTGGTAGGTCATCTTGGGAGCATAAAAAATTAGAGTTTATGCCAAAAAAAAACGGAAAATAACCTTAGTGATATGGTACTAGAAAAAATTTATTTTTCCAAAACGTGTGGATTCGGACATAAAGGATTAGTTTCATATTAATCTGCACACTTTGGTAAATAGTTTCTCACTTACAACTTTTTGCAACGCTTTGCCATGTAAAATAACTGATCCACGAAACACAACTACACTTGTTAAGCTCGTTTAAAAAATATACATTAACAAAACACGGTACAATTGGACAAAAACACATAACAACGACACAAACATTGGTATACTATAGTTTCACATACCTGGACATTTGCTTTCCATATTAATTCTTTTCACTTTTGTCTAAACTTTCGCCAGAACAACCACTTAAAGTAGCAAAAATTTTTCCAGAAAATTTCATACAAAGCAACAGGTACAGAATCAGCTGACTTTGACAGCGCGCAAGCAGAACAGTGTTGCTCCACATGTTAAAGTAAAATATTTTTTTATCTGACTAGGGTGTTTACAAATTAAAAATCAACAAATTTTTAAAATGCTAAACAAAAAAAAATTGAATTTATAAAAAAAAAATACGAAAAAAAAAACTATAGTGCAGCGGTAGACGAGCGCTTTGCCTCGATACATATCAAAGCTAAGTTCTTTAACATTAGCTTAATATGTGTATTTTGGATAAAGACGATGTGAAGAAAGATGAATTCTATGAGCGCTTAGAACAACTTTACGAGCGCTGCCCCAAAATTGTCATCGGTGATTTCAACGCCCAAATTGAGAGAAGAAATCTTTCGCCCAACCATCGAAAAATTTAGCCTACATCACACAACCAATAACAATGGAGAAAGGCTAACCGACTTTGCAGCGGGCAGCAACACGGTCATAAATAGCACCAGATTTCAAAGCCTCGACATCCACAAGGCAACTTGGTGGTGGTCCCAGGCGTCCGCACCCAAATAAATCACGTGCTGCTTGATGATAGACATGCATCGAGTGTGATTAATGTTCGAGCATACAGAGGTCCCAACATCGACTCGGACCACTATCTTGTTTTAGCCAAGGTACGAACCAGACTATGTACAGCACACGCCAAGCGAGCTACCATACAACGAAAGCTAGATGTTATTAGGCTAAACTCGCAGCAGACCGCCGCTGCCTTCTCAACAAGGGTCTCTCAATTGCTTAGAGTGATTACTCCGGCATCCGACTGTATAACCGATGTATATATGTATATATATATATATATATATGTATATATATATATATTTATATATATACATATATATATATATATATATATATTTATATATATATATAAATATATATATATATGTATATATATATATATATATATATATATACCAGATGAAGGGCAAAAGTTGGATATAATACTTTCCACGCCCCATAGTCAAATAAGAGAGCGAGAGTTCCGCCAAAAAATAAAATTCTTCACAGAACTGTAGGCAGATGCTCGAGAAGCTGAAATGGTGATCGAAAAGAGCCGTAAAGCAGGGGGAGCTTACAGTGTACTTACAAATAAAATTATGAACAACGGAGTCAGAGAAGCAAACGGAGGTCCAACAAAAGACGTAGTAAACATGGACATACATTTGAACAATGCTTCCAAAACCCAAAAACACAAGCGCAGGTACAGCCTATAAAATCACAACCTGGCGTAATCAGAGCCAATTGTCCAATTTGCAGTGAAGGCACTGCGCAAGATTCACTATTCAACCACATCAATGTTAATCTAGGACGAGATGTCCCCACAGTAGAAGTATACGTTTGTGGTGAAAATGGCCAAGCTTAAGGAAAACATCTAAAGAAACTAATGGACCAAAAGAAGTTTTCCTATAGTTAGGTTGACTGGGAAATTACACTTGCAGATGATAGCGAATCAACCCAGCCATAAATGTGTACCAGGTTCATAATTGGTAACAGAATGGAGTTGATACATTTCGTCGTCCTCCCATATGCCATATTCAACCGAACTTTAATTGGCTCTGACTTTATGCAAAGATTGGGCGTTGTCATCAATATGGGGCAAAACTATTGGTATTTTCAAGATAAGCCGAAGGACAAAATTGCATTTGGTAAACCCCTTCCAATTGGCCTAATCTTGGTTCAGATACTACAAAAACCAAAAAATCAACCTTTTCAGTCAATTGAAAACAAACAGTCTTGTTCTGTTTATTGGCCTGATAGTAAGTATACAGCACACGTGGTCAACAAAATCTTCCGAGGCGCTTTTCCAAATGAAATAATTGAATTGGCCGAGAAAAAGGACAAACTTTTTGGAAATGTCAACTGGAAACCCAAATCAACTAAATCTGATGTCATGAGTATTGAGTTCCATCAATTCAAAGAACGAAAGAAACGAAAAACGCCATCTGCACGAAACGCTTCAGCTGCACTAATCCGTTTATGTGGAATACGCCCACACCATACGCTGAACACAAATATTGAACATGAGCCAATATTTAATTCACCACAAATTCAAAATTGGCGTTAACATTACCGCCCGCCTTGCAGCCTCACTGCGAAACAAAAAAAAGCAAAAATTCAGAACGTTACTTAAAACTAGCTATACAATTCAAATAATTCATCAAAAAATAAAAATAAGTAAAAATAAAAAATTAATCTATAATCAAACCGAACCCTAGCCCTCTCACTGGTCGACCACTCCAGACACCACGTAACCAAAGATGGTTAATTGCGCCATCGGCCTTCCTGGGCAATTTGGCAAGATGGACGGGCGAATGATGTTCGGGTACACTTCTGCACCCAACACCACCGATACAGGACCAGATTGCCAGAACTCAGTATCAGCTAAGCAAAATACCTTCAAACTGTTCTGACAACCTGTCTTTTGCCGACCTCTCAGGCAGGGTGCGGTCCACACCCCGCTCGACCCGCGCTTCGACCTTCAGTTCAACGCTGGGGCCGCACCTCGATTGCAAAGAGAACATGCAATGGGATTGGCCGCCGAACGTGTGAACCGTGAGGCCCAAACGCTGCACCACCCGCTCACAGATAGTGGAGCAGGGCATGCAGGGGTCCAGTAGCGCTCTCACGCTCATTTGTTCTGCCTCTTGCCGATATCTGGACCATCGCCGTTGGTCTCAAAATGACCTTGGACCTCAATCGAGAATTCCATCGGTGGGGAGCGATGGCGTATCGACACTCTCCGGTCGTTCGAAAGAACCTCAAGCTCACCTGCTAGCCGAAGCCGCTTGTGAGCTGGGGAACGACTCCGGGCCGGTGCGGTGGACAGAAGGCGTCTCGTAGGCACCGTAACACGAGCGTCGACACGCGATCCAGCTCCTCTCCTCTTCCTCTCACGTCGAGAGAAACGACTCCGTTTCGGCTCCACGGATGCCGTCGTCTGTGGCACTCGTACCACTGCTGAGGGAACAGAGCCGGTCCCTTGAGGTGGATCCAAGGAGGGTAGATCGATCTCCTCGTCGATCTCCAAAACCGGAGACAGCTCCCGGCGTGCTGCGTCTGTTGAGCTCACTCGTCGTGGTGGTGACGATCTGATCGAACTCGGCGATCGAGACCTCGGGGTCGAGAAACGTGACCCGTGCAGTAGCACATGATGGCGCTCTCCGCATTTAGCGCACCGGAATGTGCTAAAACAGCTCTTTGCCTCATGAGCATGCGACAGACAGTTGGAGCAGTGACGATGCAGCAGCACAGCCCGAAGACGCTCCTCGAAGCTCATCTTAAGGAACTTCGGGCATATCCGCAACGCATGCGTACCCTTGCACACTCGGCACACAATTCTTGTTGCAGCGGTTCTCTCCATCTTAGACTGCAAATATAAGTTCTTATGGCATTGAAAAGAAAAAAAAAAAATAGAACTCAAGATAGAAGAGCAGGTAGCAGAGATGGAAAAGAATAAGCCCACAAGCTTATTCTTTACATAACATCACCAACTTAACGATGGGACGTGTTATTGTGCCACGTGAGGTGCGAATTTCAGCAGATCGCACCTTTTGGTCCCTCCCTGCGTACGTTTTAACGATGCGGCCGAGCCGCCATTCGTTAGGGGGTAGATTTTCATCAAAAATTGCCACAATGCTTCCAGTTTCTAAGTTTGCCTGGGGATACTTCCATTTATTTCTACGTTGAAGTTCTTTTAAATACTCATTTTTCCAACGTAAACAGAAATGGTGGTGAAGAGCCGTTAGTTTTTCCCATCTTTTCACTATAGATATGGGATTAGCTAAATTTTCTGGCTCAACCGGTGCCAACAAATTCGAGCCGACTAAAAAATGACCTGGCGTCAGAGCACTAAAATCATTAATATCTTCAGATATAGGGGATAACGGACGCGAGTTTAAACATGATTCAATTCGACTTAACAACGTCAAGAATTCTTCCATGGTAAACTTCATTTCGCCACCGATTCGGCGCAAATGATGTTTAAAACTTTTTATTCCAGCTTCCCAGAGACCACCCATGTGTGGTGCACCTGGTGGAATAAATTTCCAGCTAATTTCACGGTCCGCATAGTTGATGTGAACACGATCCTGAGATGACTTTAAAAACTGTTTAAACTCTTTTTTCAGTATAGTGGAAGCGCCACTAAAATTAGTACCGTTATCTGAAAACATTTGAGATGGACAGCCACGTCGTGACACAAATCGAGTAAAGGCAGCTAAGAAAGTAGCAGTCGATAGGTCACTAGTCGCTTCCAGATGCACCGCCTTGGTGGCAAAACACACAAATAAACATACATAGCCTTTAGTAATGAGACAAGCTCTCCCTGTATAATTTTTTATGTCAAATGGCCCTGTAAAATCAACACCTGTTATCGTGAAAGGCCTTGACAAGGTACATCTTTCCCGTGGAAGAGCTGCCATAATCTGATTCGCTACAGATCGTTTAAATAATATGCAGTTTTTGCAGCTACGTACGGTAAATTTTATTAAATTTTTGGCTCGAATAATCCAAAATTGCATCCTTAACAATCTGAGCATAAGTTGATTACCGCCATGTAACGAGATCTTATGCACGAATTCCACTAACAATCGTGAAAACCTTGCCTCATAAGGCAAAATAGCAGGATGCTTCTCTTCAAACGACATAGAAGGTGCAGCGCTCAGCCGCCCACCAACGCGAATTAATGCCATCTTCACTCAAAAATGGATTCAAGGATAGTAACTGGCTTTTGGTGTGTATGGGTCGTTTCAAACTTAAGGCATGATAGTCTTCAGAAAAATATGCCTTTTGAGCTATTATGATCAATTTTCTTCTTACGTCAGAGATTTCCCTGGAAGACAAGGAGGTCGATGAATGACGCACTTTATCTTTAATTTTAGGGTTAATAGCTGAAGTAAATCGCATCACATATGCTATTACTCTCAGCGCTCGGCCTAATGAAGAAAATCGGTTGAGCAAATCATCGAACTCTTCAAAAAATGCAAAATTTGATCGAACCACCTTTGACTCCAAAAAGGTATTTAGCTCATTTTTATGAACACCTTTGGGCCATACACCTTTATCTTCTTTTAACCATCTAGGACCATTCCACCATAGACAATTATTGACTAAGTCCTTTGGATATATACCACGACTTGCTAAATCAGCGGGATTGTCAGCTGACTCCACATGCCGCCATAGACTTACGTCTGTCTTTTTCCATAATTTTTGCGATGCGATTGGCTACAAAAACGGTCCATGTACATGGAGGCTTTTGTAACCAACTTAAGACAATAGTGGAGTCTGACCAACAAAAAACATGTTTGGGACTCAAAGGAAGATTTTGTTGAGCTGCAGATACCATATCAGCTAACAAAGCCGCCCCACAAAGTTCTAATCGAGGCAGAGATATGGTTTTAACGGGGGCTACTTTGCTCTTAGCACAAATTAGATGAGAATGTATTTCATCCTCTAACTCAATACGAAGATATAAGCATGCTCCATAAGCTTTCTCAGAGGCGTCTGAGAAGCCATGATACTCATACTTCGCTATTGGAGAAAAACACACCCAACGAGGAATCTGAATACTATTAATTCCCACATATTCCTCCAAGAATGTCTTCCACAAATCTTGAGTTGACGCAGAAAGATAGTCGTCCCAATCGATCTTCTCTAGCCAAATTTTTTGCATCAAAATTTTAGCAGAAACGATTATTGGGGCTAACCAACCTGCCGGATCAAACAATCTAGCAATGACTGATAGGACCTCCCGTTTCGTAAACCGAACATTGGTTTGAAAAGTTTGAGCTGAAAAATAAAATCTATCCGTCTTCGCATTCCATCTAATACCCAGAGTCTTTGCTGAACTCGCATCTTCAATCTTCAAAAAATTTTCGTTTAATAAAAATTCACTTGGAATCCCTTTGAGCAGTTCATCATTATTCGATGTCCACTTTCGCATTGAAAATCCAGCAGAATTTAGAGCTACTATAAGTTCATCTCGGGAACGAATAGCAGTAGCTACATCATGTGCCCCAGCAAGAGCATCATCAACATACATCATGCTACGTAAAATTTCTGCTGCTAATGGATATTGTTCTTGAACATCGTCCGCTAAACGGTGTAAGGTCCGAATAGCTAAATAAGGGGCACAATTGACTCCGAATGTCACAGTTGTCAGTTCAAAATCCTCTATTTCAGCAGATTTTGAAGAACGAAAAACGATCCTTTGTAAGGGTGAATCACTTTTGTGAACTTTAATCTGGCGATACATCTTTTCGATATCACCATTAAATACAAATTTATAGAATCTCCATTTTGAGATGAGCCACATCAAATCATTTTGTAAAGATGGACCAGTATACAATATGTCGTTGAGACTGAGTCCGTTTGAGGTCTTGCACGAAGCGTTGAAAACCACCCTAACTTTCGTTGAAGCACTTTCTGGTTTTAAAACTGCATGATGTGGCAAGTAATAGTGTCTCTCATTAGCACTAGGGGTGTTTACTTTATACATATGGTGTAAAGTCACATACTCATTTACCACTTCATCATATTGACTTTTAAGTTCGGGTTTTCGGAAAAGTGCTGACTCATTACGGAGAAACTGGATATGAGCAACCTTGCGTGATGCACCTAACGGCTGTTCGACTTGATACTCTGGTCGAACAGGAAGTCTGACTACATACCTCCCATCATTGTCTCTACTGGTGGTGTTGACGAAATTCCGCTCACAGAATTCGTCCTCTTCACTCAAAAACACTCTATCTGGGATGCTCTCTAACTCCCAAAATTTTTCTAACTGCTGACTCAACCCCAACTCGGTAAAACAAGACACCACCGATATCACCTTGGACTGAGAAGGCATAGAAATGGGACCTGTCAATATCCACCCAAATACTGTTTGTTGAGCCAACAGCGAACCTAAAACATTGTACTGCAGACCATCTCTTATGATCTGAGGATAGATGTCACTACCAATCAATAAATCGACCTGTTCGCTCTGATAAAAATTTGGATCCGCTAGGGGGAATTCAAAATCGAAATCTGGACCAACTACCAGATTTCTACTGGGCAAGAACCCAGTCAATTTAGGCAGAACCAAGGCGTTTGTTTCTAATAAAAAGTTGGAGTCCAACGAAGATTTAAGCCGAAGGGTACACACCCTATTTATTCTCGCCGCCACCGTTGCGTTCAGCCCCGAAACCTGAGCATCGACCCTACTGCATTTAATTGCAAGGCGCCTCTGAAGCCGTTCCGAAATAAACGTGCCTTCAGATCCCGAATCAATCAATGCTCGTACCGAAATCACTGAACCAGCATATTCAAGTAGGACTAGGGCAGTTCCTAAGAGTACATTTTTAGATGAAAATGCAAAACACGATTGAAAGTTGTTGCTACTCATAGCAACCGCACTTTCTGGTAGTCGAGAATTCGAATTAGAAGAAGAAGGGGTTGGGTTATCCTCATTATCCCAATGAAGCAAAGTATGATGCGGTTTATTGCACTTTGCACACTTATGCGAACTCTTGCACTCATTTCGCATATGACTATGAGCCAAGCAGTTCAAGCATAAATGTTTTTCTTTCACGACACTGGTTCTCTTTTTTGGTTTAAAAGATAAAAATTTGGAGCACTTGCTAATTTGATGCTCCGAAGATTGACACAAGGGGCATGAACTTCCTACTTTAGACTGGAAAGTCTGCACAAATTTCTTTTTATTAAGCAACTCGGGGGCCGGCTTCGATGTAGACTTTGAAGAATGTCTCAGATTCGAAACCGTTTCAAGCGTCTGAAACCTATTCATCAAAAAATCGTCCATTTCCTTCCACGTCGGAATTGCTCTTTTATCCACAATGGACTGTTCCCACAGAGCAAGAGTTGTCTCAGGTAAGTGCGTGGAGCACAAGTAGACAAGAATCGCATCCCAATTTTCAATGTTAATTTTGTTAGCCTGGAGGCTCGAAAGCGCATTGTTTATGTCCCGCTGTAACTTCTTAATAGCCGCGCCATTCTCCGAAGTTACAACATCTAGACTAAACAATGTCTTTAATTGACTGTTCACCAAAAGTCGTTTATTTTCGAACCTATCTACCAAATTTTGCCATGCTAACTCAAAACCGTCATTAGTTAATGGAGACCTATTAACTATATCCCTAGCTTCACCACGAGTTTTTTGCTTAAGGTGATACAACTTCTCAACCGGTTGCAGTCTAGTATTAGACTTATATATGGCCGTGAACATATCACGAAAACTTGGCCATGCACTATAATCACCGTAAAATAACTCCGTGTCGCACGGGGGAGAGCAATGTTGTGAGAAACAGATTGTAGATTTTTGCTACCAGATGCATTAGAAGAATGCAATTGAGTCGAACTTTGATCCTCAGATAGTATTTGGCAGGTCATGTCCAGCTGCGAACCACACGAGATATAAGCGGCAAAACAAGCCGCTTGTTTTGTTTTAAATAAGTCTTTGTCTAATCCCTCCGATGGATTAGACATCAACTTATCGTAAGAGCCTTTCACAGACCTCCACAAATTCCTCAATTCTTCCTTGTATATATCGGTAGAAAATAATGTCAATTCATCCCGTTTGACATTTTTGAACTCTTGCTCGAAACGCAAAAGTTCATCCGAAAAATGGTTAAATTTGTTTTCGGCCATATTTATTTTTAGAAAAAAGTTAAGAAAAAATAACAAATAGCACAGAACACGCACGAGTGTAAACTCAAATCAATTTAGAATTAATTTACGAAATAAAATAAAATATGAGCAGTGAAGAAAAAAATACGAATATATTGTAATATAATTCGTATTGCGCGAAATTCAACACAAATAAAAAAAACAAAATTTTAAAATATGCTCAAAATCGTTCACTAAAACTTCACAAAATTTGTTAAAGCGAAATTAAAAACAATTATATTCAATATTTAAATTGAACCGCGAAAAGAAAAAAAATTAAAAAAGAAAACAAAAAAATTTTTTAAAAAACCAGGAACTTTTAAATCGTACCTGGAAAAAACTACTCAGAAGCAAACTGACCTACCACAACAAAAAATGCTGCGCGCATACAAAGCTATCAGCGCAGCTCTTATAATATATATAAAAATGACAAAGCAAAGAAAAAAAAAAGAAATATATATATATATATACAACTCACTGCAGCAGCTTGGTGGTTGTTTTGTTGTTGTCGATGCTTCTTCCTCTTCTGGCCGATGCCGGCAACAATTGGCTTGCAGAAAAATTTAAATTTTTGTTGCCCGTTCCTGTTAAAAATTACCCAGCTCTTCCACGCGGGTTCCCGTTCCAAAAAAAAAGAACACAAATTTATCCAATTCTATTAAAAATGTAAACAACTAACCTTTTGTATTGTCGTCTGTCTGCCCCTCGAGAATTCTCTATCTGCATGCGACAGACAGACTGATGACAATTAGTTGCACAAAATAACAAAAAAGGAAAAACAGGAGCACCAGAATAAAATAAATCTTCTTTTTATTTTATTTATTTTTTTTTATTTTTTTATTAGTTTATTTTATTATTAAAATTATTAAAATTAATTTGCACAATAAATAAAACACAATATTGTTATTGTGCTTCTTCTTCGCGATCGATACACGCGTTATCGAGACCGATATATAAAATTATCGTAAAACCGATAAATGTAATCGGTTGTAAAAAAGTGCTGCCAAAGTTTTTATTTTCAAAATGAGTGAAAATAAATAAAAAACAATTGGCAAACAACTACAACAAATAGAAGCAGGCAATAAAAAACACTCAAAAGAAAAAGAAATGCAAAGCTCAAATTTGCTAAGAAGTACGGAATCGGCAACTTAGCAAATTTTCGCAATATGTCGTACGCAGGGGACAAAAAAAGGGAAAATTTTGTTATTAAACGTACCCTTTTTAGGCCGTTCTTTTTGGGCGCCTTCCCCGGGAGAGCGTTAAAAACCCGAAAAACCCCCGTTAAACTATAAAAAAAAAGATAGGCAGTTAGGTATGGGAAAAGTCGCGTTAATTTTGAACGCGACTTTCGAAAACACGCGTTCAAAACCGATTTCACACCGATTTCAAACCGATTTCTCTTATCGGTTCGAATAATTATTTGGCAAACGTAAGTTGCCCTTACTTAAGAAAAAAGTTAACAAAGAACCGCAAAAAATAAACATTTACATAAAAGCTTCAGCATGCATATTCAAATGACGGATTACCTTTTCTCTGCCTGGATTGGACAGCAGTTACTAAAGGAACAACACCTACATCCAGTTGGTTATATTAATAACCTGCATTTCAAAAAAAAAAATTTTTTTTTTTTTTTACTACAAAAAACAAAATCAGCTGTTTTAACTCGAACGCTAACGCTAAAAAAACACCGTTCCGCGTTTTTCGATAAATTGTTAACGCGATAACAAAACGCGGCTCAATGGAAATGCAGCATTAATGTAGTATTGGGGATTTGGGGAAAATTTAACCAAGCGCTCTGTGTGCTTACCAAATTACCAAAATGTTCGTTTACCAGCCAATCGAATTTTAACAAAAGTGCCAGCACACACAGTTGAGAATGATATCGATGACCTGCAATGAGAAGCACTCGCTACCGATACAATTAAAACTCGCGTTTGGAATTATATTTTCAAAAAAAAAGAAGAGGCGCACTCTATTTATTCAAATTAACCAAAAAAATGTTTATATATAAAAAAAAAGTATATAAAAAAAATGACTGCGTAAGCGGTGGTGTTAGTTTTTCAACTGTCTCCTGTGTTGTTATTCAACACATGAGAGGGCTGGAGAGCAAGACGTTCAGTAACGTCAGCGCGCAAATTTGGGGGCGGAATAAATTCACCACAAATTCAAAATTGGCGTTAACACTAGGAGTTGTTAAATTACATATAGCATACTTAGATGATCTTATAATATATTCAACAGCTTTTGAATCTCATGTTCATGTTCCTCACCCTTGGCTTTTTTAACCTAATAAAAATAAGTTAAAAGTTTATTGCGCTAAATCTCGTTTTTCTTGTTCATATGTCAAATATTTACGCAATACGATCAATACAAATGGAATAAAAGTCGAACCAGATAAAAACATAAAACAATAAATCAACGCAAAGAACCACGTGATGAGTCCTTATAAATCAATAAATACCCTTTTCTGTTTTTACTTATAAATAAATTTATAAATTATGGTTAATTTATTACAAAAACATAAAGTCTAGTTCAGAATCAAACTAAAAGTGTGAAAGTTATAGAGTAATAAGTAAAATCAGACAAATGTATGTAATGATTTATATAAGATAACCTTACAGCAACAACTTGCAACGAAAATATTTGTTTAAAAATTTTTTTATTTATTAACAATTTGTTAATTTAAGAACATTATTAAAAGAATAATACCAAGACTCTACTGGCCCGGAATGAGAGGAAACATAACACAGCATCTTAGAAATTGTATTGAATCTCAGCGATATAATGCGTCTAACAAAAAACCATCTAGCAGCAAGCAAAGATTTGAAGTTTTAAGCGTCGATCTATTTGGTCCCCTACCATTAACACAAGATGGATTTCAATGGTTATTAATTACTTAAGATTTTGCAATTCGATGGGTTGAAATTTTTTCATTAAAAGAAGCTACAGATGAATTTTGTGCAAAAACCTTAATAGAAGATATTGCGTTATGGAATACCATATAGATATCAGCCATTATGCAAAAGGTCTATGTACCATCCAGATTCAAATCAGGTAGAAAGGAGAAATCGGGACTAAAAAAAACACCTTTTTGCATTAATTAAAAATGACCACAGCTCTTAGAATCAAAATATATCGACAAAACGCTTTGCATTAAATACCGCAATATGTGGAAGTATAGGATTCATGGCTGCATATCTCACCTTTGGCAGAGAACTGCGAACTTTATTTGAAATAAAACATGATGGAATATTAATCACCGAAAATAAGTGCTTTAGCACCATGTGGTAAGCGGGCAGTCAAAAATACTACCACAGCAGGCTCAGCTTGACGTAAAAAGCCGTCTCCTCGAGGTAAGGTTGGTCTGAGGGTGGTCCCCAACGACGTAAAATAAAAATAGCCACGTGAAACTCACACAGGATAAAAGTGTACCAAGTCCAATGATGGCTAGTCTAAACAGAAGTACTCCAGTTGACAGAGACAGATGTGTAAATCCACCCGTAGATAATTCATTGCATTGTCAAATGTCATGCGACATAGACGTGTTTTACAAATTGCTCGGTGCTTTCGCTAATATAATCAGTAAATTTATTTACAAAAATTATATACTTAAAAGTAAAAGTGTTTGATTAAAAGTATTCCCTATCACTGCAAATAAAAAAAAATTAAAAAAAAAAACAATTTAGATAAGTGATTAGCACAGCTCATCAACAAAACCAAAAAAAACAAGAAAAAACGTTAACTTCTGTGGAACCGAAGCTTAAATACCCGTCACACGAATCTTTCAATAGTTTATGTGTGATCATCAGTGGATTAAATACATTTATAAATATATATTCAAAAACAATTACTTTTTCATACATTTGTTCGAAAATAATCGATAAGTTTGTATGGGGACTATGGCTAAAAATGGGCGTGGCACCTTGGTTTTGTTATTGGATGTCATTAGAAGTTTTTTTTCCCAAATTTGAGTGAATATTCTCATAAATAATACCTATTTCTATACAAAAATTCGAAAATGGGCGGTATATTTGTATGGGGGCTATTGCTAAAAATGGGCGTGGCAGCTTGGATTTGACATTGGATGACATTAGAAGTATTTTTACCCAACTTGGAGTGACTAAATTCATAATTAATAGCTATTTTCATATAAAATTCGAAAATGGTCGGCAAGTTTGTATGGGGGGCTATATCTAAAAATGGGCGTGGCAGCCTGGATTTAACATTAGATGACATCAGGAAGTATTTTTACCCAAATTGGAGTGACTTCAATCATAAATAATAGCTATTTCATAGAAAAAATCCGAAAAGACCGGTAAATTTGTATGGGGGCTATACCTTAAAATCGACATGGCACTTTGATTTTAACACTTGAACTGCTTAGGACTGAGAAAAGCTTAAGTTCCGAATTTCAGGTCAATATCTTTAAAACTAAGCGAATGAATCGCATACATACAGACAGACGGACAGACAGACAGACAGACAGACAGACAGACGGACAGACAGACGGACATGGCTAGATCGACTCGTCTCGTCGAGCTGATCAAGAATATATATACTTTATAGGGTCTAAGATGTCTCCTTTAATGCGTTACAAACTTTCTGACAAAATGATAATACCCTCCACACTGTGTGTGACGGGTATAAAAATCGGTGGCTGCAAGAAATACATATTTTTCATTTGTTACGCCACGCAACAAAAAAAACACTTCATCAAACTATAACTTGTCTGTTACACCAGAGCCGTCAGCTACTTCAAATGTTTTAAAAAAAAAAACGTTACTTACCCAAAAAAAAACAATGGAAAGCACACCCCGGCAAATCAGCCTTTAAAATTGATAAGGAATAGAGAAACACATTCTCCAAGTAAGCAAACACAACAAAAGGAAAACAATAACAAAAAACCAAAGAACCAAAGAACAAAACACAAATATTGCAAAATTATTGGCTCAGCGAACCAAACACATCAAATCGATTCGAACTTTTAGCAGATGACAAGTCTGACGAACAAAACTCTTTACAACCTTCAGCTCAAATATTGCCAAAAGTGAATAAACCACCACCAATTTATATTCAGGGTGTCGGCCAGATAAGAGTCTTATATAATGCCCTTAAAGAAGTTGCTCAAAAAAACTTTGAGTTAAAAGCGTTAGCTAACAATGAAGTCAGAGTGCAGGCCACAGATTCTACTTGCTATAAAATATTATAAGCTAGGTCAGAATGTTAAACTTACTTATAACATTCAACAACAAACCACAAAGGTGCACCTTCCTTTATTTTCAATTGAACTTCAAAGCGAAGAAAACAATAAAGATGTATATAAAAATTCACATCTTCTTCAGACAAAAACTTCATTCGGGCCACATAATCTTAAACGCACACTATCGCAGTATGCGAATTGTCAGAGGTATTGGCATACCTTAACTATTGCACTAGAGATATAGTCTGTGTTAAATGCGCTGGTTTCCATACAACTATAAAAGGCACTCAAACTTTCGACAAAGGTCAGACCAAATGTGCTGTATGTAATGGTTTCCACACTGCTAACTATAAAGGCTGCGAAGTATATATAGTAAATCACTAAAAGATAAACGTTCGAGAGAAAATAGTACCAAATAAAAATGTAAATGCGCTGGTCTCTCTCCCTCCAAGTTCTCCATAAGTTTTTCTCAAATAGCTAGTGGCAATAAGTCCAACAATACCAGCTCCTCTAACACACCATATCCAATTAACCATACCATCCCTTCCCAACTTGCTCAATCCGAAACACAACCCACTCTTTCATCTTCAAATCACTTACCATTTAACATAGATTCCACTAACAACTCCTTACCATCCAACCCAATTTTACATGAACTTAATGACATGCAAGAGCTTAAAGTTATGATGAGGCAATTAATGCAATAAAATTCGTAGATATGTGCTCCGATACACTACGAATTATATTCTGAAATGCTAACGGGCTGAGTCAGCATTTTCTAGGAGTAAAGCACTTCCCTCATGAAAATAATTTTGATCTGGCACTTATTTCAAGTAAACATTTACTTAAAATAACAGGCTATACTTTATATAATACAAATCATCCAGACGGCACAAGTAAAATTAAGTACTATGGAATTGAACATTTTTGCCACGATTATATTCAAGCTACTATTATCCATCTGCAAGATAAAAGTGGGTCCCTAAGCATTTCTGTATTGTACAGTCCGCCTCGACACAATGTCTCATCAGCACAATACAACACAGACTTCAAATCTCTAGGTCCAAGATTTATCACGGCTGGTTATTTCAATGCAAAACACATACCCTGGGGCTCAAGAACTACCAACAAAAAAGGTAAAATTCTTCTAGAAACAATTCATACCAATAATTCCAAATATATTTCAACAGGCGATTTTACCTACTGGCCAAAAACAGATTGGCAAAGCGTATAAAGAACTCCTTAACATATACTTACGTTTTGTCATTTCACTTAAATCTCCAAATGGCATAGAGAGCTCCGTTATTTATTTTAATGATGCCGTAGCTTAAGAGGCAAGTAACTTTACCCCGCATTTAATTTAAAATGATATTAAAAACTTGTTTACACCTGCTTCAATTCGAAATCAAATAGAGAAAAAACGAAGACTTAGGAAAACGTGGCAAGCTACTAAATGTCCCGAAGATAAAAATAGACTTAATCGTGCAATAAGGGATCTAAAAGCAAGGTTTAATCAGAATAAAAATCTAAATATAGAAAATTATTTAACAAATTTAAGCCCAACCATACACACAAATTTCTCCCCTATGGAAGGCCTCTTAAAAACTCAACACAACGACAACCTTTATCGCACCATCAAAGAAATCAGATGGTACTCTGGCTTAAACAGAACGCGATTAATCGACACTGCTAGCTGATTTTTAGCAACTCACATAATATCAAAATGCGAGATGTAACTACTAAGGAAGTTAAAAATATTATCAACAATATTAAGGCAATTAAACAAGTCTCCTGGCTATGACATGATAACTGGAAAATTGCTTAAAGAACTTCCTATAAATGCTATTTATTGTCTGCGGAATATGTTTAATGCAATAATAAGACAGAAATATTTTTCCAAGACGTGCAAGGTAGCAGAGGTCATAGCTATTCCAAAACCTGGTAAAGATGCCTCAAGTGCAGCGTCTTACCGTCCGATAAGCCTTCTTCCAATATTATCAAAAGTTTTGAAAAAATATTCCTTAACAGACTTCAACCTTGATAATAGCTATATTATACTTGACCATCAGGTTGGGGTTCGGAAACATCACTCAACCAATTAACAAATTCATCGAGTAGTTAATAAAATTACTACAGATCTAGAAGATAAAAAAGATTTGCATTGGAATATTTCTTGATGTTGAAAAAGCATTCGACATGGTACGGCACATTGGTCTATTGGTTAAATTAAAAAGCTCCTTCATAAGATTTCTACCACTTGCTAAAAAGTTACATATCTGATCGACACTTCTATGTAAAAGTTAAAGACGCTCACTTTACAATAAGGCAGGTATACCTCAAGGTAGCTTTCTTGGACCACTCTTATATGTCCTTTTTGCACAAGACTTACCTATTCCAATAGAACCCCCTTCTATGATAGCAACTTTCGCAGATGACACAATGAGCATCAAAACATACTTGATAACACCAAAAAATGCTTTAATAAATTTGATATAAAAATTAACAAAAACAAAACTACACAAGTTATCTTTACAACCAAAAGAGTTTTCGTGGGCGTTGCTTTAAAAATGAATACTATTGACATACCTATTGAAAAATCGGACAAATTCTTGGGAGTTCACTTAAACTGACTTGCAAGTTAAACATTGAAAAAAAACGAAATCAAATAAACGAGAAATATCGTCAACTGAGCTAACGGACAAAAAAATTTAAGCTCTTTTTCAGACCAGCTGACTTGCCGCACTATCTATAAATGCCGATCTATAAGGAAACGTTTTACTAACGAAAATTTTTCACCTTAATTATTTACTTGAATCATTCACGATAATTATTTACGACAAATTTTGCTATTTATATATTTATATAATTAAAAAATTTTTATTCAAGATAGCTTCTTCATCGATTTCATTGTTTTTACTTATAATTTAAAGAAATTGTTCTCTTAAATTGTTATTATTCCTTTATCGATATTATAAAATGTACAAAATGTTGTTGTAGACAGATGTATAAATTTAATCATAGGAAAAAAACATGACGACCCCTGAAAATGATATAAGGATCACGATATACGGATGTGCATCCCAACCCTTAACAGGGATGGTGTAATAGAAGAACTCATAACCACTCTTGACAACTTCAGAGCATACATTATTGCTGTCCACGAAATGCGATGGACGGGTCACGGTTGCATAAATTTAACAACCTGTGACATTTCCTACAGTGGCCATGAGAGGCTACAAATATTTGGATGCGACTTCGTGGTTGGTAGTAAACTATGCAGACTCGTCTCCAGGTTTACAGCTGAAGATAAACGTCTCGCCTCGATACGCATCAGAGCTAAATTATTTAACATTAGCCTTATTTGTGTACACGGCCCTACAAATGTTAGAGATGAGATGGAGAGAGATCAGTTCTATGAGCGATTGGAAACCCTCTACGACCGCTGCCCCAAGCATGACATCAAAATTGTCATCTTTGATTTCAACGCCCAAACAGGGAGAGAAGAAATCTTTCGCCCTACTATCGGTAAATTTAGCCTACATGACACCACCAACAGTAATGGAGAAAGGCTAACCGACTTTGCTGCTAGCGGAAACATGGTCATAAGTGGTACCAGACTCTCACATCTCGAGATTCACAATTCAACATGGCACAGTAGCGACCTAAGTAATCGCACCCAAAGAGATCATGTGGTGATTGGTGCTACGAGCGTGCTTAATGTACGAGCGAACAGAGGTCATAACATCGACTCAAACCAGTACCTTGTCCTAGTCACGGTATGTACTAAACTCAGCACAGTGCCAGCCATTCAACGAAAGCTAGATGTTGGTAGGTTAAAGTCACAGTAGACCGCAGCTGCCATCTCATCAAGCGTCTCCCATCTACTCCGAGAGAATCCTCCGACCTCCGACTGTATAAACGAGGAGAATATTGGCTACACTAAATCTCGAAGGCAGACATGGTACGATGAAATGTCGCATTGCTACAGCAGAGAAGAAGACAACGAAGTCTGCTGGCGGGAGCAGGACAGGATGTTGTTGAGAGATATAGGGAGAAACGGAGAGAGGAAAACGCCTCATCAGACGGAAGAAACGAGAACTGGAAAGGCGGGAAGTGGAGGAGATTGAGATGTTGGGTAGGAAGCGCATGACCGAAGGTTTTAAGCAAGGAGCTTCATTCTGCAAGGATGAACAAGGAAATATGGTACAGATGTCCAGGAATCACTAAGGCAATGGAGGAGCCACTTCTCTACCCTACTTGGGGGCGATGACGGGAACATTACCGCCAGTGGATATTATACATATCTGGGTCCCCGACAGATGGTGGGATCCCTGTGGAGCCACCAGACTATGATATGATCTTAGAAGTTGTACAAAGGCTTAAAAATAACAAACCGAAGGCGTGGACGAACAACCCGCAGAGTTATTTAAGACCGCCGACGAAGAGTTGATAGGATGTATGCATCAGCTCTTATGCAAAAATGTGGACTGGTGAATGCTTGCCCCGTGATTAGAAAGTAAGTGTACTCTGTCCAATCCTCAAGAATCCAAAGCGTCGCAGCGTCGTCAAAGATCTCTCCGTCCCCTTTAATACCAAGAGAGGCTTCAAACACCTGCAGACAATCTACACGACGTAGACGTTCTTTGAGTGTTCTCTTTGAGTGTTCTCAGCTTTAAGGCTGTAGAAAACTGCGACTACCTAGGCTCACCAGTCAGGAAATTGAACGAATGATCACTCTTGCTAACAGTTGCTATTTTGGTATCGGTAAGCAAAGGCGAAGTAGGGTTCTGTCCAGAGAAACAAAAATTAAACTCTACAATACGCTGATAATGCCGGTCCTGATGTATGGGTCAGAAGCATGGGTCATGACAGAATCGGATAAGTCAGCGTTGGGCGTATTTGAGAGGAAGACACTTCGGAGAATCTTTGATCGTAAACGCACGAACGATGAGCTGTACGAACTATATACTGACATCGACACAGTCAGGTACATCCAATACAACAGGCTGTCCTGGGCTGGTCACCTGTGTCGAATGGATGTAGAGGCTCCGGCAAGAAATGTTTATAACCAAGACATGAATCAAATCGGAGGGGCGTCATTCATGCTGTTAAGGCCAAGAATCGCCTGTAGCGCAATTTATATTTATAATATTAATCCCCGAAAATAAGTGATTTATACTACAAATTACGCCACATATACTACAAATTATACTACAAATTACGCCATACCTCCGCAAGTTCACCAATGATTACCGGCTCGTCAAGAAAACCGAACAACGTTTGCAAGATCGCAACAAAAAAATATGTCGACAAAAACCATCAGCCACAACCAGGCTTCCAAATTGGCACCAAGGGTCTAATCAACACACATACTTAGTCAATCAGCAAAAAGAAATATCTTCTAACTTTATACCAAAGCAAACTCGCATCACTCAACGATCCTGAAACTCCTTTGTGAACTTACCATGCTTCAGCGATTACTATCTGCAAAAGCACTGATAAAGCTAGGTACCAGCATCTGTCCAGCACAACCGACGAAGAGGATGACCAAAGAAAACAAACCCTTAGCTGTTGACTTATACTCGAATCGAAAGCATATGTCAAACTGGGAGAGTGTTACAATTAATAGTTTATTTTAGTTTTAAATAATGCGCCCTCTGCGCAGTTAAATAAGAAGCACCTATTGTGCTTTTAATAAGTCAATAGGGCGCCCTCTCGCTAAAAACATCAAAAAGCTATTAGATTTAAAAAGTAACGATCCTTTGATTGCTTCCTTTTTTTCTAACAGCTTTTAGAAAAGAGCTCCTCACAAATTTGTATAAAAGTGAGTAAAATCAGTCGTCTGATGAACGCAATATTGGACGCAAAAGTGGCAACAAATGAACAACGCGCCGGCATGGCACAGTCACCACCAGGACACGATAGTGGACGATGTTGGTTAAGTTGTACTCAGGCTGGAACGAACGCGTGGTTGCAGGCAAGGACGCGATAGAGGACGGCTTGTATTATAAAGCGCCCATTAAAGGATGCAACAAAGTGGTCACCACTAATCCGCGATAGTGGCTGGTGTGGACACCCATGGCGGGCATTAGATAAATTCCTAAATAGCTTTGTAGGCTGCATTAAATTCCACTAATGTGTGGTATATGTAATTTGTTTTATTTATTTATTTTTTTAAGTAAATAAATACTCGTTACAATTTTAAATATTTTTCTTCAAGTATTATTTGTGTTTTGACATGCTAGACTATTTACTAACGTTTCAATAAATTAATTTCATAAAAAAATTGCATATGGGATTAATTTGCGCAAAGAGGGCGATATTACGAATGGTTGCAACATTATATGATATGAGTAATAAAAGCCTCAAAAAATGTATGATACACAAAAACATGTAAAACTTTTTTTATTTTTTATTTAGATTTATTTAATTAAAATTGTATTTGCGTGCAAAGGATAATATTAATTATATGATTGACTTTTGTTTCACTCTTATGTCGTTATTTAAAAGAAAGGTAAATGTCAATTCGTGAAGGAACTGGCTGTGGTTAATGTGACATCGTGGGCTATATTGCCAGCAAAAGATGAACAAGCTATTCAAGCTACTGTTGCTCATATCGGACCTGTTGCAATATCAATAAATGCTACACCTAAAACGTTTCAGTTGTACAGGTTTGTTTTAATGTTAAATTTTTAAAGGATTTGCAATTATTTTTATATATTTTTGAACTTTTTTTCATTTACAGCGACGGCATCTATGATGATGAAAGCTGCTCTTCGAATTCGGTAAACCACGCTATGTTAATAGTAGGATATGGAAAAGATTATTGGATTCTTAAAAACTGGTGGGGAGAGTCGTGGGGTGAGGGAGGCTACATGCGCATACGGAAAGGCAAAAACATTTGTGGCATAGCGAATTATGTCGCTTATGCTGTTGTATAAAACAATACATAGTTTAACATAATTTTTACTACTACATTAATATTATTATTATCTTTATGATTGCTTACCAATATTTTTATTTTAAAATAAATTTGAGCAAACTTCTTATAAAAATTAATAGTAGGTGTGCTGTGACAACGTCGACATGTAATAACTTTACGCTTTTAAAATCGCCCCATTACAAAGTAAAACTTTTTACTGTTTCGGGCATATTTTTGAATTGTATGAGTTTTGTGCCTGGCAGCTTCATATACAATTTTCTAATATAAAGTCTTTTTTATGTGTTCAAAATTTATTGTAACCGTCACACAAAGGAGGCATCGGAGACCCCATAAAGTATATATACATTCTTTATCAGCTCATTGAGACGTGTCGATCTAGCAATGTTCGTCTGTCGGTCCGTCTGTCTGTTTGTAGTTATGCGATTCATTCGCTTAGTTTTAAAGATATTGACCAAAAATTCAGAAATTAAGCTTTTCTCAGCCTTTCTCTTTATGGAAGAGGTCAGTTGCTTTGCAACGCTGTTGTATTCATTTGTGTGTATTTATATGTGTGAGCGTATGTATACATAAGCGAGTATATATAAATATGTATAAGTAGAAGTATCTATGCGAAAGTATAAATTACCTCTACCGGCTTAACTCGCTCCTTTCGTCAGTTTACTATTTATGTTGCAAATTCAGCTTCACTTATTTAGTTTAATCATCAATAGAGCAGAAAAAATTTAATTGGGAATTTTCTTAATATTAATTTTTTTATATTTAATATATCTTTGAATCTACTTAACTGATCCCCGTTTTCACACCACCGTAGATGCAGAGAATATGGCGGGTTTTTTTAGTGTAGTATCTCCATTAGACTTAGTCCACGTTTTACTATAGATAATACTAATTGTTATACCCGCCACACATAGTGTAGAGGGTATTTTCATTTTGTCAGAAAGTTTGTAACGCATTAAGGGAGACGTTGTAGACCCTATAAAGAAGATATATTCTTGATCAGCACGACGAGGCGAGTCGATCTAGCCATGTCCGCCTGTCTGTCTGTATTTATGCGTTTCATTCGCTTAGTTTAAAAATATTTACCTGAAACTCGGAAAGTAAGTTTTTCTGTCTCCTAAGCAGTTCAAGTGTTAAAATCCGTGTTAAAATCAGTGCCAGGCCCATTTTAAGGTATAGCCCCCATACAAACTAACCGTTTTTTCTGATTTTTTGTATGAAAATAGCTAATATTTATGAATGTAGTCACTTCAAGTTGGGTAAAAATACTTTTAATGTCATGCAATGTCAAATCCAAGCTACCTTTTATTTTTAGCTATAGCCCCATACAAAAATACCGATTATTTTCGAGCGTTTGTATGAAAAACTACTTATTTTCAAATATACAAAATATTTATAAATGTACTAGCTGTACCCTGCCACACTTCACTGTGGCATATTGTGGTTGCATGCATAAATAATGAATACACAAAGCATAAGTTACATATCCATTTATTTTGTACCACTTGTGGGTATACAATGTTCTTTGTTTACCGTTCTCGGCATAAATGTAGAGGTTATCTGGTTTACCTGCATGGGAACACGCAACATACAGTTGTCCGTGTGAGAAGCAATTCGCACCTAAATCTAAGCCACACAATTCCAAAGATTGACCCGACAAAAACCGAGTCCGAACCTCAACACATGTTGTGTCAACATTTGGGCTTAAACGGTACACAACTTTTCAAGTCTAAGCCTTGTATAAATTATGTTATTAGTAAATTAGAAGTATTTCTCCGGATCCCGCGCAGCAGTCATCCAAATTACGTTATTTGTAGTTAGAGGTACTTCTCAGGATCACGCGCAGAAGTCGAAAGTTAAGAACGTTGTTCCCAGAGGTGGTACCTCTTGATGCTTTGCACAAGATTATGATGGAAGGTTGACTGACCTTCTGTTGCTAGTCTTTGGACTACACAACAATGAAAGATGATTAATTACGACATTAAAGTAAATCCTACCCTAAGCGTCAATGCATCACGCCACAAAGTCTTGATCGGCAAGCCGACTCAGCATTCCATAGTGCGTAGCGCAGCACTTCGAATAGGAAGTGTCCGCTTACCACTGCTGGCCGTTCTTAGTGCAGAACGCTGAACTCATTTCTGGCGTGTCAGTATTGTTTATGCAAAGTTACTTAGTTGCTAGGGCAATATTTTACTTAGTGTTAACTACCCAAGGTGAGGATCAAATTTTGGATCTCAGTGCTTAACATTCTATTTCTGGCCAACAACGCTTTGAATAGGTGTGGGGTGTTAACCAAATCGCTTTTTCGGGCTTTGATAATCTTATTAATGATGTCAGTCAGCCTGTTTATTTGTTTTTGCGTTTCGGAGTTTATAGTTATTTGCCTAGAGTTTGACTCCACTAGTTGAGCCTCTGTGAGTTTGATCTTCAAGAAATCTGCGGCATCAGGTGTGCCTGCAACCACCTTCATGGCTGTCCCTAAGAAGTCTAAGCCTCTCGCAAATCTGTTGAGTACGGAAAACAGGGTTCTTAGATGGTCTGTATCAACATCTAGTAACTTGCGCATATGGGACTGGGGAAAGGAATCGGACAATTTTTCTGTCTCATCTACCATACTAATAAATTCTGAAAATTTACTTGAGTGCCCAAGCAGTCTCGTTGTTCGATTACCAACACCTCACCGTTTATAACCGGGATGTAATTGGCGTGCAAAAAGTCGGTGCTCCGCGCATTAGCCGCTGCTAGCGTGACCATCAACGTTAGGACAAACCTGAAATTTATGCATAGCGTGAGATATGAGTGTTTTGAATTTTCTTAAATTCACTTACTAGCTTATTGTAAAAGGAGACCTACTTGAGGTTTCTTCTGGTATACCTCTTTTCCTACCTCAAGAATACGATTTTGTGTGGAAGTGTTGCATCTTTTAATATTGTCTTGCTAGACTTTTACTAACCTTTCTCTAACGACTGAGCGACGCTCATTGGACCCTAGGTGTACAATCTCAATTGGTTTCTCGCGTGTGACTGAGTGTAGGGTTTTGTTATATTCTACCGTTGCCCTCAGTATTAGTTCTACTTTGTCACCAATTTTCCTGTCCAACTTTAGGCATTTGGCGATTTCTGCCAAGGTGCTATGAAACCGTTCAACTTGGCCATTCGGAGAGCTATGAAGCGGGGGCGCATGCACCACGTCAGTGCCGTAGCTGTTTTTGAGCATAGAGGGGATGGTTTCAGAGTTGAAAGCGGCCTCATTGTCGCAATATACCGTTCTGATATTAGGGAAAATACTAACAAGCTGCAACAGGGACCTGTGATGTCGACTATCGTTCTGGACAGTACTGGTACGACTGCCAATTTGGAGAACTTGTCAATACATGTTAGGAATTGTTTCCTATCGGTCGAGAAGATGTCTATGTGTAACATATCTTCGGTGTAGCTTGGAATGGGGGTTTCCCCGAGCTCTTGTGTTTTAGGGTGCCTGTCATATTTGGTTTTTGTGCAGATTCTACAGTTTGCAACCACTTCTTTAGCTAAGCTGCTCATCTTGGGAATATAGTAGTCGCGAAGGACCTGCTTGACATTTTCCTGCGCCGCTCTCTGCGTACGTTTGTGCTCAGCTGTAATAATTTTTAACTGCTCATTCTTATCGGATATGTCTAGCACAAAATTTTTACAGTGACGAAATTGGGTGGCCGGGAAGTGCAAAATTGGGTCGTGTTGGAAACTTGCTAAAGTGGGCAGGTCGCAGTGTATAGCGTTCACGACCTCCGTGCTCACGACTTCTTTAAGTGTTTTTAAAATGTTGCTCTTGTCGATGAAACTGATCAAGTGGCGTGTTTTGCTGCGAAACAGCACTAGATTCCGCTTAAGCGGAAAACATGCTTTCTCCAGAACGATTTGGATCCTAAAGCAGTTTAGTGGTTTATCAGTAGCCTCGACCGTGAAGGTCAGTGAGAGTTCACTATGAACGTCCGACTGAGGCTCATCTTGCAGAGCATTAAGGTTCTGCCTGGAGAGGGCATCGGCAACAAAATTTTCTTTACCTGGTTTATAAAAAAACTTTGGCATTGTGTTGGTCGACATATGCTTTCCATTTTTTTTATTTTTGCGTTCGTGTTCTTGTCAGCTACCGCGAACGTGAGAGGCTGGTGGTCAGTGAAAATGTTAATGTCCCTGGAACCGTACAGAAAGTTCTGCAATTTGCCCAGAGCCCATACAATAGCCAGCAATTCTCTTTCATTGATGGCCTAGTTTAGCTCGGCCTGTTTCAGGGTACGAGATATCATTGTAATCGGTCTACCTTCTTGAGATAGTACTGCGCCAATGCCACTAGCTGAGGCATCGGTAGTCAAGTCAAAAGGCTTTTTGAAGTCTGGGTACATGAGTATGACATCTTCTGATGCCAAAATGTTGCGCAGACGTTCAAATGCGTTACGTTGAGTCTCATTGAACTCAACAAGAATTTTTTTTGACATATGCTTACTCACCTGAGCCGTTCTCCCCTTTCAGTACTTGGATGAGACTATGGCAACAAAGTCCTTGATAAAGACCCTATAGTAACTTGATAGTCCTGGGAAGGATCTGACACTGTAAACGCTTTTCGGTTCAGGGTATTCTTGAATGGCTCTAACTTTCTGTGGATCGGATTTCGTCCCGTCCTTGCTTACTATGAAACCAAGGTACTCTACGCTTTCTTTGAAAAACTTAGTCTTTTCTTGGCTTACTCTCATGTTAGCATCGATAAGACACCTCAGCACAGTATAAATGTGGTGAACGATTATTTTGTGACGTCATCTACATAGACGTAACATATCTTTCCAATTTGCTCCCTCAGAACATCGTCTAATGCCCTTTGGAAAATGCTGCTTGCATTTTTAAGCCAAACGGCAGACGGCAAAATTCGTATTTGCCGCTATTTACTGAGAATGATGTCTTCTCGCGGTCATGCTCCGCAAGGTAAATCTGGTGGTACCCTGACTTTAAGTCGAGGGTGGTGAAAAACTTTGCCTTCCCAAGGTTCGCTAGATTCATGGGAATGCTGGGCATTGGGTAACGGTCTGGGATGGTTCGTTCGTTAAGTTTCCTGAAATCGTTGATCAACCTCTTGTTTGGGTTACCATAGGCGTCTGGTACTTTTTTTGTCAACAACCCAAGCTTGGCTGTTGTAGGGCGACCTCGAGGGCCTGATAATGCCGTCTTTCAGCATTTGCTTGACTTCGTTGTCACTCTGGGTTTGGGTAGTACACCGGTTCGTTGTCCACTGTACGAATCGTGGCAATGACAGCGGTTTTGAATGGGAGAGCCCCATTTGCTGTTGAAAAAGTTGTTTTCCTCTTGATAATCATGTTCTTAAACCTTTTTTATGGAGGCAGAAACGACGATGCCATTAACATCAGTTAAATTTACATCAGCACAGTTGCGGTACTGAAGTTTTTCAGTGGTGCCCTGATACTCCAGAGTGTTCTCTGCTAGGTTCAACTTTACCCCGGCCTGTGTTAACAGGTCGAAACCTATAATGGCGGAGCGTGTCTAGTAGAAAAAATTGGGGACGTATGCCGGAAAATGTTTTTCAAGCACTTTTTCCTAATTTCGGTAGAACCGTAATTTGAGTTCAACGAAAATGGTTTGGCGACCGGCATTATGGTTTATAGCTCCTTTACGGGCTTGACATAATTTTTTGCCGCGTCTGTGTCAATTAGCATTTTTAATGTTTTTAATATTCAACCGGGAGTGTTCTCTAAAAAATGAACTGAGTCTTCACTTGGGTCGTACTCGTTGTCACTCTCAATTTCTTCAACTGCAGCCTTTTACGCCTTTTGGTTTTCTGCCTTAAGCTCGTAGGAGTTTTCTAGAACTATATTATTAAGACGCTGGCGTCTTGGGCCAGTCGAACGGTCTGAAGAATTTCTTCGCTTTGCGGCGTTCGAGCCATTAGGTTGGCGCTTACTGCATTCAGTTCGTTGCCTATACTTGGAGGACGAGTCAACTTCCATTGGCTGTGGGTCTTGTGCTTGGTTGTCTTTGTTTGTCTGTTCCTGGAGATTGCCCTTTTGGCGCTTGACAAAATGTGGGTTCCTGTCTTCGTTCTGGTCTTCCTTGCTAAACTTGCCTGGCTTGCCATGGACACGGCTCTTGCTGTTTACAGCCACTTGAGCCCGCTCCTCCACAGCCTAAACGTAAGAATTTGCGAACATGCTCCTCTCAATGCTTGCCTCCGCCTCTCGTGTCACATCATAATCTTGTTGGTCATTAGTGTCAGTTTTTTCTCGACTTCGTCGTAGTACTGCATCAGAGACAAGTCACCCTGTATGACCATTTCTTACCCTTGCCTCAGCAATCGCAAAGATGTTTTATCAGAGTAGGTGCAATCTAATCTGGCCAATATGGCGTCAAAGTTTAGCACAGAATTGTGCGACACAAGCAGGGCTCCAGCTGCGCCTCTGATTTTGTTTCTTATGATGGCAACAGCTTGGTAGTGTGCACTGCTGCCGTTATAGGGCTTGAACAGTTCGTAAGCATATATGGCCGACTGCCTCCAAGCGACATACTCATTTTAAATACCCGCGAACTCTTGATTATGTCCAAAGGAATGTCGCACCTGACATCGGGTCTAGCAGATATTTTTCATATGTAATAATCTGAGGTGCTTCCACCTGCAAACTCTGCACCTGGGAAGCTAGCAAGTTTATCTGAGATTGTTGATGTGACAATGATTGTCTGACGGCATTGTCAATGAGTGCTTGGATCTGACTGGGGCGTTATCTACAGTTTCACTTGCTAACGGCTGATCTGTTATACAACTAACTTGTTCTGCATTCCTGCTATCCTCACTGTCGTATTCAAATTTTACGTCCCTATAGGCACCTGCCCAACTCATTGGCTGCTGGTTGCCACTACACAAATATAGTTTCGCCGATCACAAATGATCGGCAGGTTGAGCTTGGCCAATTGGGGTCGCGCAAGAGATAGAACGAAATTTGAACTCCCTCGGTTGTGACTGTCATCAGCAAGAAAAAATTAGGTACCTTTAGGTGTGCACTAAAAAATTTTTCGTCAGCGGAAGTATGCAATTTTTTTTATTAAGGGCGATGTCACACGGTGCAAGATTTTCAAGCAATATTACATTGCTTGTGTTTCGTGCAACTGTCAAAATTTACTTGAAATATTTAAAAACATTTTGTTCAGACTACTTGTGATATCAGAGTAAGAAAGTAAGATAGTGTTCACACAATGTTGCGCAACATTCTATAAAGTTTTGCATGAAAAAATGTGCACTATCTTACTTTCTTACTCTGATATCACAAGAAGTCTGTGCAAAATGTTTTTAAATATTTCAAGTAAATTTTGATATTGCACGAAACACAAGCAATGTAATATCTCATGAGAATCTTGCACCGTGTGACTGGGCCCCAAGGTATGCAACAGAAATTTTGCGTCGCCGACAGTATGCAACGAAAAATGTAGTGCTCTAAGAGTATGCAGTTGGAAAATTAACTTTCCTGTCTAAGTATACGCAACTATTACGTGGCGATTTATGTATGACTCTAAATATTTAAGGAACATGCCAAAGATTTCACTTTTCAAACTTACATGTTCCAAATAGCCAGTATGTTCGGGTTGAGGTTGGGCGAAATTTTGTTATTAGTAAATTAGAAGTATTTCTCCGGATCCCGCGCAGCAGTCATCCAAATTAGATTTTTTGTAGTTAGAGGCATTTCTCCGGATCCCGCGCAGCAGTCGATAGTTTAGAACGTTGTTCCTTGAGGTGGTACCCCTTGATGCTTTGCAGAAGATTATGGTGGAAGGTTGACTGACCTTCTGTTGCTAGTCTTTGAACTAGAGAACAATAAAAGATAATTAATTAAGACAAATGCTGGAGCTGAAACTTTATTTCGCGTCTTTATTTTGCGCACATCAAATCAAAGTAAATCCTACCCTAAGCGTCAATGCATAACGCCACAAAGTCATGATCGGCAAGCCGACTCAGCATTCCATACAGCGTAGCGCAGCACTTCGAATAGGAAGTGTCCGCTCTAAGCGCAGAGCGCTGAACTCAATTCTGGAGTGTCAGTATTGTTTATGCAAAGTAACTTAGTTGCTAGGGCAATATTTTACTTAGGGGGTAAGTCACACTGTGAAATATTTTAAAGTAATATTACATTGCTTGTGTTTCGTGCAACTGTCTAAATTGATTTAAAATATTTTTAAAAATTTTGTACAGACTACTTGTTATATTAGAGTAAGAAAGTAAGATACCGACGCCACATTTTTTCAAGTGAGATTTTTTTTCGTGTTTGCACGAGGTTGCGCAACATTGTGACTGGGCCCTTAGTGTTTACTTATATACGAACAGAGCATTTATATATATATACATATAAGCCACTGATGATAGCACATAAACTATTCAAAGATTCGTACGACGGATATTTAAGTTTGGGTTCCACCGAAGCTAACGTTTGTCCTTGTTATATTGTAAAATCTCTCTGTAAACAATATATTTTTTTTTTTTTTTATTGTGCAAAAATTAATAAATTCATGGTGCATGTAACTTTTGAACAGACCACATTAGACAGTCCATGAGAAAAATAATCCTCTTCCAAATCTAGTAAAGCCATTTCTAAAATCACAGACGGACAGACAGACATGACTAGATCGATTCGTCTCGTCGAGCTAATCATAAATATATGAACTTTATCGGGTCTCCTTCAATGCGTTAAAAACTTTAAGACAAACTGAATATACAATTAATACTATGCGTGGCGACTTTAAATAATACACAGGCCGACACCGAAAATAATTTGAGCATCGGACAAGGTCTATCTTATAGACTTTTCATCGTGAAACACGAATCTGGTCTTAAAAATTTTTCATCACGTCGAGATTTTAAGAAAAATGGGTTTAAGAACAAAAAAAAAACACTATGGGCCTTACTATTAAACAATTTAGAGTCGACCTTTTCTCAAAAAGTCGACACTAACTTAATTTTTGTAATAGACATTTAGTGTAAATTTTTTTGAAAAAGTCGACTCTAAATATAGTATCGAGTCAAGCTGCAAAATAAGCAAATTTTGTCGTTTACTTTTTGGTATTGTGTAATATAAAAAATCGGTTATAACATTGATGAAACAGTCATCATGTTGGAGGATGGCAAATATTTTTTATACCCTGTACCCAAAGGGTTAAAGGGTATATTAAGTTTGTGCGAATGTATGTAACAGACAGAAGGAGGCAAGATAGACCCTATAAAGTATATATATTCTTGATCAGCATTGGAAGGGGGAGTCAAACTAGCTATGTCTGTCTGTCCGTCCGTCCGTCTGTCCGTCCGTCCGTCCGTCTGTCATGCTGTCTGCCGTATGAAAACGATTATTTCGGAGACTATAAAAGGTAGAGCTTTCAAAATTGAAACTTAGACTCTCCTAGGCCGTCAAGTGTGCACTTACAAACGGTTTTTCTCTAGACCCATTTTAAGGGGTACCCCCCATACAAATGTACCCCAAAATTTTGGGTTTTTGCATAAAAACGTCATTGTTTTTAATTCTAGGAAGTTTAAATTCAGTAAAAATTATGTTTATGATAGTCCCAATAAAATATCCCAATATGGATAGGACCAACAAAATTTTAGGTAAAGCTCCATACTCGACTTCAGCGTTCTTTCTTGTTTTGATTTAACGTTGCTGAATTTAGTTTGCAAACCCAAAGTTTTACCACCGTAAGAAACTCTTTCGATATTTACAGTGATCAAGATTTTAAAGATTTCTATAGGTAATTATTTTATTACAATTTTGCGTCGTTATAACTAAGAAAAATTAATTACTCGTCTCGGAAAAGTTTATAATTGATTTGGTACATGCCGAGTTGACTCCCCATTGAAACGAGGTGGAGCATTAACCACAGAAACGAAAGTGTTATCATTCCTAAGATACGTTGCAAAATGTCAGTGATTAGAACATTGGATTATTTTTGTGCGGGTAATTCTTTAAGTATGAATATAAAATTCGAATATATTTTTATACCCGAGCTGTATGGATTCAGTCAGAGAAGCATAAGCTAAGTTATACGACAAATATCATCGGCCATTGCAGCGAAGATAAATCAATATCTTAAATTTTTATACCCGCCACACATAGTGTGAAGGGTATTATTAGTTTGTCGGAAAGTTTGTAACGCTTAAAGGAGGCATCGGAGACCCCATAAAGTATATATATTATTGATCAGCTCGATGAGACGAATCGATTTAGCCATGTCCGTCTGTCTGTCTATCCGTCTGTCTGTTGCGATGAGTGTTACTCGGAAAGTTTTAAAGATATTGACCTGAAATTTGAAACTTAAGCTTTTGTGCTAATAGTTAGTTTGTATATCAGAACCAAGGTGCCACGCCCATTTTTAAATATAGCCCCCATACAAACTTACCATATTTTTATTCGATTTTTTTATGATAATAGTTAATGTTTATGAATGTATTTACAACAATTTGGGTAAAAACACTTCTAATGGTATCCAACATCAAAAGAAAAGTGCCACGCCCATTTTTTGATAGGGCCTCATACAAACCTAGCGCCCATTTATTAGATTTTTTATGAAAATAGTTCTTATTTTTGGTTATATTCACTCCAATCTGAAAAAAATCACTTTTACTGTTATCCTATGAACATGCTACCGATATGAGAAGGATCGGGCCACTATAACATATAAACCCCATACAAACTCACCATCTATTTTTTTATTTTTTCAAGAAAATGATTAAAGTTTCGTGTGACGGGAATTTGAGCTTCGGTGCTACCGAAGTTAACGTTTTTGCTTGTTTTTTTTTTTCGTTTAGTTTTTTACCTCCTTCAATTTTGAAATTGACGACTTCAAATTTTTCCAACAACTTCTTTTCGCAAGTTAAAAATTTTCCGTGCTAAAATTTGTTCTTCTTCAATTTGCTATATGGGAACAGCGGAAATATCATTAGTTTTCTCATGAAAACTTTTACGATTTGGTGATTGGTTATGACCAACATCGTTAACGGCTTTCACCTGTTATGCAAAATATTTTTTAAATTAAAACGTACATACATTTTCGTCAGCTATTCAATTTGTTTTAGCTTTGTTGTCTGAAAATACGAACAAAATTTTGTAATATTAATTAAGATTTTTATTATTTGTTAAATTAATATTTCAATTAAACGCGAAGTGAAAAGACACGGATTTCAATAGGCGTTGCCGTTGTCGTTTATTTCCAAATATCAACTTTAAACTAAGAACATAATTACTTATAACCAAAGCTAGCTTATGCCCTAAAAGTGTTGACTCCGCGCCTCGTGTGTAGTGTCGGATAGCCATGTGAAGCATTGTACGCAACATTGTCGCAAGCGCCTCGTGTCTGGTGTCGGATAGCCGTGTGAAGCAATGTCCGCAACATTGTCGCTAACTGCAGCTGCTCTGCCGTTGTGCAGTATTCGCCGACGTTGCTGACCTTGCCCTCTTTGTCCGCTGGCTATCCGCGATCGGGCTGTTGTTGGACGATCATGTTAACTCCACCCCCTGCTTAAATGAAGGACGTCCTCAGATTTCCTGAAACCGTCAATGATGACTTGAAGATCGTGTTGTCGTCAGACCCTCTTTCGTTTCTGGTAGAGTTTGGAAGAAGTATAACAGACAAATAAAAAGACGATCACGACCACTCCGGATTTAATAAGCCGTTTTACAAGACCCACTTCTGTGTCTCTTTTAAGTTCTAGGTATAACGTGAGGTTTGTTAAGTCATTTATATATTGGAAGTCCATCCAAATGGTTACGTCTCCGTCCATGATTGGAATGTAATTGGTGTTACTATAGTCGGTAAGTTTCGCTGTCGTCATTGTTGTTAGGAGAAGTATAGCCCAGTTCCTAAGAAAATAAAATGTGTTAGTATTGGCTTATCTTAAGTTGTCCTTGTGGACCACCCTCCCTTTTATTAAGACTGTTGTCCCCAAGTCTTCATCGACTCTTATTTCGGTGTACAAAGGTGTTAATTGGTTCCCTAACCGTTTGTTTGTCTGTTCAAGAACTGTGTCGCCTACTTCGAACTGTCTATTAAGTTTTCTTTCGTTTAGTCAGTTTATTTTAAGCTGTTGTGCTTTGTGGATTTTATTTCTGATGTTTGTTTTAAGTTCTGTAGAAGATGAATGAATTATGTCAATTGGACGTTTGTCAGTTACCGAATGAACTGTGTTGTTGTTTTCAATAGTTGCTTGAAGTATTGTTTCAACAGTATTGGTAAGTTTTCTTTGTGCCGTTAGACATCTTGCTATGTCGCTTAGGGTGCTATGAAATGTTTCGACTTGTCCATTTGATGTACTATGAAGTTGAGGTGCATTGATAATCTGAATAATATATTGGTTGTTCAAAAGTGTCTTTACTCTTTTGGTCTTTATGGAACGATCGCTGTCACAATATATTGTCTTTGTTTGTTTATAAAAGT
>JAEIFJ010001238.1:0-128637 GCA_018903435.1 Leucophenga varia | reverse complement strand
ATCTTTATATGGCGATAATCAACTTATTCTCAGATTGTTAAGGAAAAACTGTATACTATTTAAACGATCTGTAGCGAATCAGACTTGACATAAAAAATTCTACTGGGAGAGCTTGTCTCGTTACATACTACTATGAATGTTTCACGACGTGGCTGTCCAGCTCAAATTTTTTCTGACAACGGTACTAACTTTAGTGGTACTATACTGAAAACAGTTTATGATTTTAATGCTATAACGCCAGGTCATTTTTTAGTCGTCTCGAATTTGTTGTCGCCGGTAGAGCAAGAAAATTTAGCTAATCCCATATCTATAGTGAAAAGATGGGAAAAACAGACGGCTCTTCACCACCATTTCTCTTTGCGTTGGAAAAATGAGTATTTAAAAGAACTTCAACGTAGAAATAAATGGAAATATCGCCAGGCAAACCTAGAAACGTGAAGCGTTGTGGCAATTTTCGATGAGAATCTACCCCCTAACGAATGGCGGCTCGGCTGCATCGTTAAACCGTACGCAGGAATTGACCAAAAGGAGCGATCTGCTAAAAATCGCACCATATGTGGCACAATAACACGTCCTATCGTTAAGTTGGAGATGTTATTTGAAGAATAAGCTTGTGGGCTTGTTCTTTTCCATTTCTTCTACCTGCTCTTCTATCTCGAGTTCTATCTTCTTTTTCTTTTCAATGCCATAAGAAATTATATTTGCAGTCTATGATGGAGAGAATCGTCGCAACAAGAATTGTGTGCCGAGTATGCAAGGGGTACGCATGCGTTGCGGATATGCCCGAAGTTCCTGAAGATGAGTTTCGAGGAGCGTCTTCGTGGTATGCTGCACTATCACTGTGTAAATTGTCTGTCGCATGCTCATTAGGCAAAGAGCTGCTTTAGCACATCCTGGTGCGCTAAATGTGGAGAGCGCCATCATGTGCTTCTGCTCGGGTCATGTTTCTCGATCCCGAGGTCTCGATCGCCGAGTTCGATCAGATCGTCACCACCACTACGAGTGAGCTTGGCAGACGCAGCACGCTGGGAGCTGTCTCCGGTGTTTGAGATAGATAGATGAGGAGATAGTTCTTCCCTCCGCAGATTCGCTTCACGGTAACGGCTCTTTTCCCTCAGCAGTATTACGAGTGCCACAGACGGCGGCATCCGTGGAGCCTTAACGGAGCCGTTTCTCTCCACGTGAAAGGAAGAGGAGAAGAGCTGGATAGCGTGTCGACGCTCCTTCTGTCCACCGCACCGGCCCGGAGTCGTTCCCCAGCTCACAAGGGGCTTCGGCTAGCAGGTGAGCTTGAGGTTCTTTCGAACGACCGGAGAGTGTCGATACGACATCGCTCCCAACCGTTGGAACTTTCATTGAGGTCCAAAAACGTTTTGAGACCAACGGCGATGGTGCAAATGTCGGCGTGAGGCAGACGAGTGAGCGTGAGAGAGCTAATAAGTGGTGCAGCGTTAGGGCCTCACAGTTCACACGTTCGGCGGCCAATCCCATTGCATGTTCTTTTTGTAATCGAGGTGCGGCCCCAGCGTTGAACCCTGCCTGAGAGGTCGGCAAAAGACAGGTTGTCAGAACAGTTTGCAGGTATCGTACTAGCTGATACTGAGTTCTGGCAATCTGGTCCTGTATCGGTGGTGTTGGGTGCAGAATTGTACCCAAATATTATCGCCCGTCCATCTTGCCAAATTGCCCAGGAAGACCGATGGCGCAATTAGTGAGTGAGAGGGCTGGTGTTAGTTTTGATTCTAAATTAATTTTTATTTTTTATTTTACTTATTTTTTTTTTTTTTTTTTTTTATGATGAATTTGCTTTTTGAATTGTATAGCTAGTTTTTAAGTGAAGTAATGAATTTTGCTATTAACTTACGAGAAGTTATTTTTTTGTTTCGCAGTGATGCTGCAACGCCAATTTGAATTAGTGGTGAATGTTTGAGGACAATAGTTGAAATTATATTAAATTTACAATACGTATATAATAAGAATTGTCTAGCACAGCCTTTAAAATTATTGAATTATTCTCTCTCTATTATCTCTTTATTTTTTACTCTCAAATGTGTATAAAATGAATTTAAAACATAGAATAAGCATATGAAAGATAAATGAATTTTTTGTAACATCACTCTAAGATTGACTATTGAAAAAAACGCATTAAAGCGAAGCATAAGAAAAATTAAAGCCAAGCTGTTTTAATTATTCGCAAACAACAATTCTTAGCGCCAGAGCGTCTATTGGTGCAAGATCGAGCTGGATGGAAAGGACTTAAAACGCCTTCCGGAATTAACATCACAAACGTAATACCTCCAGAGGAAGGTCTGGAAACATTTTGACGACCGTGACAGGACAAGGCCTATAGATAAGTCTTTCTCCAATTACCAACATTAATCTTCATCAATTTTTTAGAAACTATTAACAAACATAGTTATAGTTGCTGGGCTAATTTAACATTGTTGCTGCTGCTTATCAAAACATACATTCGATCTTGGATTGACCTTTACACTGTTGGAAAATTGATTGGAAGTCAAGCCACTTCATACGTTCAGTGTCTGCCTCACCTCACCGCACGCATCGACATTTGGATTATCGCTAAGCAGCAATTACATACAAACATACATAAGTGAATAACGTTACAAACGCAGTGAGTACATACAAACATACAATTGTATTTTCAAATATAGCAATTTGTATGTAAAATATATATCTTCAAATATTGCGGTAAATTCTTCGCTAATTGTTGTTGCTTTATTAGAAACGTTATTATTGCTGTGTGTCTACTTTTTCGCAAGTTGCTTTCGCTTATCTTCACTTTCAATCAAGTTGAAAGCCCAATTCAATTCAATTTACTTATTGAATCGCCTTCAGTTATATTCTTTGGTTGAAAAGACGCAAGTTATTCATGATGGTTAATGATACAGTGCCAATTGAAGCAAATGAACAAAAATTGGTATCACTTCGTCTTCAACGCACAATAGTTGAACGGAATATATCGAAATTGAAAGAAAGAGTAGAACGCGATGGAAAGAAATCGGATACTACAATACTCGAATGCAATCTTCAAATATTAGAGTCTTATTTTCGGCAGCTGTGTCAAATTCAAACACAGATTGAAAATTTGCACAGCATTGATACAGGCAGAAGCAGTATAGAAGAGTTGTTTATTTCTGCAAAAACATCAATAATGGAGTTAATGAATAAAAGGCGATGCAGTGCACATGAGTCCAGTTTTTTGAATGTTACATCAAACGCTCACTACACTTGTTTACCAAATCTTAAATTACCAAACTTCGATGGTAAATACGCGGACTATAAACGTTTTATTAGTGCATTTAATAATCTTGCCGACAACGATCATATGATTTCACCGATTGACAAATTTAATTATTTACTAAATTGCTTGTCGGGACCTGCGCTAGAAGTCGTAAAATCATATCAAGTTAATGAAGAAAATTATACCAAGGTTTTAGACCGTCTCAAAGAACGTTATGATAATGATGTACTAATATTTCTCGACCACATATCAAGTTTGTTCAAATTACCGTCGATGAGTAAACCTGATGCTACTACGTTGCAGAAACTTGTTGATTCTGCATCCGCTATTCGAGGTTCGCTTTTGTCTCTGGGATCCGCTGAGGACATATTGAATTCTATTATGATTAACATGGTGCTAGCTAAAGTTGATACAGAAACCAAAAGGAACTATGACGAAAATCAACTATTCAACAAATTACCCACTTGGGATGATTGCAGCAAGATTCTAACATATCGTGTTCAATATTTAGAAAGCCGTAATCGTAGTTTAATTCAGATCGATGCACGTGTGACAAATAAACACAATCATGGTCATGCCATTAAAAGTTTTATAACAACAAGTCCATTATGCGATTACTGTAAGTCAATCGAACACTATATAACGAACTGTAATGTTTTCAAGGCTCTAATGCTAATACAACGCGTGGAATTTGTGAAATCAAAGGGTTTATGTTTCAATTGCTTCCGTAAAGCACACAGAGTCAATAATTGTCAATCCAAATCACGTTGTAAAGTTTGCCACACTGCGCATCATACGCTATTACACAACTTTACACATATTTCGAAGCAATCGATCGCAGCAAGTGACATGCATCAATCTGGTTCATCAACCCAAAACACAACAGAACAGCAGTCACAACCGAATGTTTCCTTAGTCACACGTACTACAAGGCGAGGCATATTACCTACTGCTGTAATTCAAATTAAGAACAAGAGTGGCGAATATCAATTGATACGCGCTTTATTAGATTCCGGATCAGAAGTGAATCTAATCACAGAAGAAACTGCAAAGCGACTGCAGTTAGATAAATATCGCGTCTCACAAGTAGTAAGCGGTATTTCAGACGTTTCACAACAAATTAACTACAACGTGTATACCACACTAAAATCGCGTATATCGGATTTCGAGTGGTCTTCCAACTTTTTAATAATGAAATCTATTTGTACCAGTCAACCACAAACCAGTTTCGATATTTCAAAGTGGAAAATTCCTGAAAGGTATTGTGCTTGCCGATCCCCATTTTTATGAATCAAAGAAAATAGATGTATTAATCAGCACCGAAGGATTTTTTTGAATCGATACGCGTTGGCAAGTGTATACTAGGAGATAATATGCCATACTTAATCAACACAGCTTTTGGTTGGGTAGTCGGCGGAAATTCGGATAATGCACAGCGTATTATATCACTACAATGTAATATGATTCAAACGTTACCTTCACTAGAAACTATGGTTCATCGTTTTTGGGAAGTAGAGGATTACAAGGTTCACCCAACAAAGTTCACAGAAGAAGAACAGAAATGCGAAGATCATTTCATAAAAACTGTATCAATGAATAAAACCGGACAAGTTCCATTGCGACCTCCATTCAAAGATACAAAATTCGATTTGGGACAATCATTTGATATTGCATAGAGACGGTTCATCATGCTCGAACGCAGACTGAATCGAAACGAAAGATTGAAAGGGGCATATGTAGATTTTATGGACGAGTATATTTCTCTGGGACATATGTCACCACTTAACAACATTGATAGAAATCAACAGCATTTCTACATACCACATCATTGTGTGGTCAAGCCACAGAGCCTTACAACTAAATTACGTGTCGTATTTGACGCATCAGCTAAAACAACTTCGGGAAAATCGTTAAACGATTTACCCATGACAGGTCCTACTATACAGCAGGACTTGATCACAACATTACTTACATTTCGGCTACACAGATTAGCACTTACTGGTGACATTACGAAGATGTACCGGCAATTTATTATTGATGAGCGCGATAGAAAATTTCAATTGATACTATGGAGATCGAATACAAACAAAGATATCGAAACATACCAATTGAATACAGTGTCTTACGGTATGTCAGCAGCACCGTTTTTAGCCATTCGCGGATTATCTTACATAGCAGATTTATACGAAACTGATTATCCCATTGGCGCTTCAGTTCTGCGCACTGATCTCTACGTTGATGATCTCTTGACAGGAGCCGATCAACTAGAAGAACTACATCAGAAAAAGGACCAAATTACTGCACTCCTTAAACGGTCAGGTTTGGAAATGACAAAGTTCAATAGTAACTCCCCAGAAATGGTACAAGCATCAGAAAAAGAAGTTTCTCTTCAAGCTGATGAACCAGAAACAACTAAAGCTCTTGGCCTAGCATGGCAGCCAGGAAGCGACGTTTTTGTATTTCGAAACCATTTTAACATGAATGAAACAACCACCAGACGCTCCATATTATCAACTATAGCAAAGATATTTGATTCACTGGGTCTAGTATGTCCAATCATTGTAAGATGCAAAATATTTATGCAAGATCTCGTTCTTAAAAAACTTAGTTGGGACGAGCCACTACCTAACAACCTACAACTGATGTGGGATGAATTACAATCAGATTTGAAAGAAATATCCCAATTAAAGATACCACGTTTTGTATTTACTTCACCGTTGTGTAAAGGCGAAGTGCATGGGTTCGCAGACGCTTCAGAACGCGCATACGGATGTTGCGTTTATATACGCACGGAAAACAACGGGCATACTCAAGTCAATTTATTGATTGCAAAATCGAGAGTAGCACC
Source organism: Leucophenga varia (assembly GCA_018903435.1). NCBI lineage: Eukaryota > Metazoa > Arthropoda > Insecta > Diptera > Drosophilidae > Leucophenga > Leucophenga varia. The sequence goes on along the minus strand of JAEIFJ010001238.1, from coordinate 122,527 downwards.
GATAAAAGTTGTATCACTTCCCAAGTTGGAACTATGCGCAGCAGTTTTACTTCGTCAAACTTTTAGTAAATTCAAACATAAACTTGATCCATATATTAATCGTCTTTACTTTTGGACAGACTCGAAAATTGTACTGCAATGGATGAATATGCATGCTTCTCAATTAAACTGTTTCGTTGCCAACAGAATATCAGAACTACAACAAGGAAAAAAGTGGCATCGAGTGGAGGCATGTACCATCAGCGAAAAATCCGGCAGATATCGTATCTCGTGGATGCCGCACAAACGAATTAGAGCACAACATGTGGTTTAGTGTACCACAATTTCTGAAACAGTTGTCAGAAGATTGGCCAATATTACGCGAACCACTTCCACCACCATTAGAAGTACGAAAAAAGGCAATGATGGTGCGAAGTGATGTGGATCAATCTGACTCGATTATCGAAAAGGTTATTCAAAATACATCGTCGTACATGCGAATAGCACGAATTTTATCTTATGTTTACCGCGTTTTTAATAAAGTCTGCGCAATCCGTAAACTTACAGCAAAAGATATTATACACATACCAGCAACAGAATTACAAGCAACAATTAGGCGAATAGTATCACACATACAAAGCACAACATATCAAGCAGAGATAATAGCACTTAAAAAGAATCGGTCATTAAAACCAAGTTTGCAGAGTCTCGTACCATTTTTGGATAAAATGCAATTTCGAGATAAAACACTGAACGTAATGAGAGTAGGCGGAAGGTTGGCAAACGCAAGTATTTCATTCGAAGCTGAATTTCAAGCCATATTACCAAAGGGGCATAGATATACACTTCTATATGTCGAGTTTCTGCATAGAAACAATTTACATGCCGGACCCAAAGTTTTACTTTCGTTACTGCGAGAAAGATTATGGGTTATAAACGCCAGATCAGTTATAAGAAAAGTTGTTCGCTCGTGTACGCATTGTTTTTACTACAAGCCACGTTTAATGGAACAAATAATGGGAAACCTCCCAGCAGATCGTTTACGCTGTCAACGTCCTTTCTATGTTGCAGGAGTAGACTTTTGTGGGCCTTTTATGACTTCGTACAAAATTCGTGGAAAATCGCCATACAAATCTTACATAGCAATATTTGTATGCTTTAGTTCAAAGGCAATTCATATTGAAGTTGTTTCTGAACTTTCAACTAACGCTTTTTTTATTATGTCTCCGAAGGTTTATTGCACGACGTGGACTGCCACAACGATTATATTGTGATAATGCGACAAATTTTACTGGTGCCGCAACTAAGCTAGCTCAATTCAAACGAGACGTTCTGAACGAAGAAGCAATCGATCTACTAAAATCTTACAGTGCATGTAAAGGTTTTGAATTTTGCTTCATTCCGCCTAGAGCGCCGCATTTTGGCGGTCTCTGGGAGGCGGCAGTAAAGTCAACAAAGACGCTGTTGATAAAAAACATTGCGGAGGCAAACCTCACATGCGAGGAATTGCAGACAACATTACATGAGATCGAGGCTATTCTAAACTCAAGGCCGATAGCGCCGATGTCAGATGACCCAAATGACGGCGATGCTTTAACTCCAGGACACTTGCTCATTGGAGCGCCCTTAGTATCAGCACCCGACGAAAGGCTTGATGTTTCATCAGATAAGAATCAAAACTACGTTATTTGGACCGATGGCAGCGGGTTACATTTTTGAAACAGCAATTTTGGCGTTTGTGGCAGCGAGATTATCTACACACACTGCAACGACGAACCAAGTGGACTCAACAGCAGCCAAATATTAAAGTTGGCCAACTTGTAGTTGTGCATGATGATAATGCACCACCACAGCACTGGACTTTGGCGCGGGTACAATCAATTATTGTCGGCCAAGATGGAAGAGTTCGAGTCGTCGACTTGAAGACTAACAAGGGCGTTCTACGTCGTCCTATACATAAGATCGCGCCTTTACCAATAGAATAATAAGTTAAAAGAATTTTTGTGATTCTCCTTTTAACGGGGAGGATGTTTGAGAACAATAGTTGAAATTATATTAAATTTTCAATACGTATAAAATAAGAATTGTCTAGCACAGCCTTTAAAATTATTGAATTATTCTCTCTCTTTATCTCTTTATTTTTACTCTCAAATGTGTATAAAATGAATTTAAAACATAGAATAAGCATATGAAAGATAAATAAATTTTTAACACCACTCTAAGATTGACTATTGAAAGAAACGCATTAAAGCGAAGCATAAGAAAAATTAAAGCCAAGCTGTTTTAATTATTCGCAAACAACAATTCTTAGCGCCAGAGCGTCAATTGGTGCAAGATCGAGCTGGATGGAAAGGACTTAAAACGCCTTCCGGAATTAACATCACAAACGTAATACCTCCAGAGGAAGGTCTGGAAACAGTGAATTTCTTTTCCCCCAAAATTGCGCTCTGACTTTACTGATCTTCTTGCTCTTCAACCATCTCACGTGTTGAATATTGGCTAAGAGATTAGTTAAAAAACTAGCTCCAACGTGTACGCACTAATTAAATTATACGTTTCACTATTCTTTTTATTGTTGCACACCAAAGTACATATTGATACCTTTGTGATTTTAAATAAAAACGAGTGCGCCTCTTTGCTTAATAAACCATTAAAATACAAACGCGAATTTTTTTTATACCGGTGGCGAGTGTTTTATTTACAGGTACTCTCAGCAGTATACTTCCCGTCTGTGTGTGCTGGCGCTGTTTTGTTATTCTCGATTTGCTGTTCAGCGAACACATATGTTTGCAACAAAGTATATAAACAGCCGTCCTTGTATGCTTCGTAAGGAAGGCAGTACACTTAGATGCAGTAACTGATCTATCCAGTAACAAATTTATCGAAGCACTCAAAAGATTAATTGGACGACGAGGTTTGCCTTAACAGATGTTCTGCGATAATGCAACTACAAAATCTTCGTGATCAATTTTATAAAAAAGAACATGTTAACATCATCACATCTTTCTCCATACAGTAATCTATCGAATTCAAGTTTAGACCTCCCCGTGCACCACACTTTGGTGGTTTGTAGGATCCTTCCGTAAAAGTAGCATAGGGCCATTTACTTCGCATATTGCCACATGCTCGATTGACATATGAAAAGTTATCTAATATGCTAATCGAAATTGAAGTCGTCATGACCTCCAGACAACTTTGTCAAATGTCAACAAATGACGAATGGCACGTCGCTTAAAGGTTCACAAGGAGGGTTTAGTTAAATATGCGCCGTTTTGTTCGATAATCTGTTTCCATCTAGCGGCAACTTCATAATACCCCCCCCCGAACGAGGAAAACTTCATTAGCGCAATTTCGGCGTTAGTGAACTCCATGTTTAAACGTTTATAACTTTTGAACGCAGTAGGTTATATCAAGACCTTTCATGTACTTGATGTATAGTATGATACGTTGCTTTGTCATAGCGCGAGTCAAAAACAAGGCGGAAGGAAGATTTGCTGACCACCTTATTAAATGTTATAATAAAGTTGGTATTAAATCAGTATCGGAGAAGCGTGTTAGGTATTGATATTAATTATTTAAGTGTTAAGCATTGGACTACCCTAGCAGTCCAAACATTATATTTTATAATAAATTGCTTCTTACTTAGTTGTACTTAAATATGTATGCACTTGAAGTTGAGTCGTCATGAATTAAAGGCGTGCACATATAATTGCAATATAAAATATTTCAAGATTACAATTTAACAATATAATAGGAGTGATCCAATGGAAGACCATGGAGGCGAATCTACTGGAGGATAAAATCCTGAGGATGGAAGACCCCGAGGCGCAACCTACCAATGTCTATGGAACGGGCTCGCTGATCGGCGAAAAAATCATAGGCGCTAGGCCCGCCCGAGGGTTTTTGGCTTAAACTTGCAAGCGTACAAGAATTTTTAGAGCAAAAACAGCCATTATGTTAAGAATGGACTTCTACGCCTACTAGATCGAATTATAGCACCGATGGCCTAATAATTGTGGCGACAGATGGATGCAGAAACGAGCCAATAATTATATCATCCTGCTACATGGCTTGCGATCGGGAGGCAATACTCAATAAACTAGCAAAAAAAAAAAACGGAGCTAGATAAACTGCCCCAATCTTGAGGTACCTTAAGTTAAGTCTTATTTTAGTACCATACTTTCTTGTATTGAATTTTCATCCAAAATATATGAAACAAATGGGGTAAATTTGTATGGGGGCTGTATCAACAAATTTTTTGCTCCTACCCAAACTGGGATATTTCATTGGGACTATCATTTGCGCAATTTATACTAAACTTGATGTTCCTAGAATAATAAACAAAGAAGTTGTTATGCAAAAGTCCAAAATTATTAGGTAGTTTTGTATGGGGCTTATCCCTTAAAATGGGACTACAGAAAACCCGCCTGCAAGTGCATACTTGACGGCTAAAGAGAGCCAGAGTTTAAAATAAGGTGGCACTAGCTCCAATAGTCTCCGAGATAGTCTATCTCTACGGCAGATAGCAGGACGGACGGACGGACAGACAGACATGGCTATATCTTATATACCATCTATATCTTATATACTTTTTAGGGTCTACCATGCACCCTTCTACCTGTTACATATGTTTGCATTAACTAAATAGACTCAGTTTTGAGTCATCTGTCAATGATAACAAACTAAATTCGTAAAATTAGGAAAATTTTGCTGAGAAAAAAATAATAATAAAAAATATTAATAAATAAATTAAAAACATATATATATCGGACGTGCTCGCGGACGACAGTTAACTTCGCAGCCAGTTTTGTTTGTAAAGTGCCACAATACCACTGTTTTTCAATCGCGTGTGCTAAAACCAGAAATCTCAAGGGAAACTAGTCATTCCGCTGACGCTGTTGTTGCCTATGAAGGGCACAGCACTCAGCATGGAGCCGTCAACATCAGCCTGTGCCAAGGTCGGGTGGCAGCTGGCTCCTACCAAGTTCAAGAAATTGGCCGTGGTCAAACAGAACAAGGCCAAAAAAGCTGCCATGGCGAATGACCTGGGTAAAGCCTCGGATAGTTCAACTGGATCGGAACCGGTGGAGGTCAGACGTAAAACCCCCAACCGCAAAGTCCACCCTAAGTCGTTAACGATGATTGCGACGAAAACGATGACGACATGCCTCCGGCATCCACTGCTCCCACTGCTAGAGAAGAGGCCGCTACTGCCGCACCAAGGACCATCAAACCTCCCCCATTTTTATCACGGATGTGGGAGACATTAATGAGTTTTTAAACGATGTGGAAATTGCAGTCGGCAATTTAAAATACGACTATAAGTCAGGGAGAGACGGAGGAGTGCGGATCACCCTAGACGACAAAGACGGCTACTCCAAACTCAAGCATTATTTAAATGGCAAAGAAATCCGCTACCAAACGTTTCAGCCCAAAAACGAGCATGCTTACCGTATAGTGGTCAAAGGACTCCACCACTCCACTGACACCAATGAAATCAAAGACGCATTGGCTGCGCTAGGGCATACAGTTCGTGGCAACGAAATTAAAAACGCCATTAACCGCAGTACAAATACGCCAATGTCCATAGTTTTCATTAGCCTGGAACCTGCCAGTAACAATAAGGATGCCTTTAACATCAAGCGTTTGGGTCGCTGCGTGGTGTCTGTTGAGCCACCAATCCCCCCAAACCCCCCCCCACAAACAACAAACACCCCCACAAGAGACACTGCATCAGCCACAATCGTGCCCGGCATGTCCTTTGCCACCATTTTGCGTGGACAGCAGCAGCCACAGGACGAGAATGTCCCATCCACCTCCAGCCAAATAATGTCCAGAATGGACAAACTTGAGGCCATGATGGAGAAGCTTGTGGACCGGTTTGCAGCAATGACCAGCCTCCTAACGTCACTGATTGCAAAACAATGCAAATAAGTCTCCATAAAGTCCTATGGAATGCGAACGGCCTGTGTAACAGCAGGCCAGAGGTAGGCCTCTATCTTAAAACAAACAAAGTCGACATTCTTCTAGTTTCCCGAGACCCATTTTTCCCAAAGATCATACTTTTCAATATCTTGTTACGAAGTGATAGCAGTTAACCACCCTAACGGCACTGCCCGATGAGGAGCGGCCATCATCATAAAAAGCGGTATCAAATTTACTGAGCGACCGGCATTTCAGCAACAGTGGGCACAGTGTGCAAAGGTTAGAGTATCTGGTCCGTGTGGAGACCTGACCATCGCTGCTGCGCACTGTCCACCTTGACATATTATTGAGCAAAGACAGATCCAGGACATGTTGGATAGCATTGGCCCTAAGTTTATAATAGGTTGCGACTTTAATGCCAAGCACATCTGGTGAGGATCCAGGCTTAATGACCCCAAAGGCAAAGTGCTCTTCAATTGCATCATGGAGAAACACCTGGAATGTCATTCATCAGGCGAGCCGACGTACTGGCCCACTGACAGCAACAGGGTTCCGGATGTGCTCGACTTTGCCATATCAAAAGGCATCACCAGGCACAAAATCACCAGCTCAACTGCCAATGATCTCTACTCCGATCACAGCGCTGTCACACTTTGGGTTAACTCACCGGCAGATACAAAGGCGAAAACTACCAGGCTGTTTAAGCAAAACACCAATTTTGAGCGGTACCAAAGATGGCTGGAGCATAAACTGGATCCTGAAGTTATCATCGAAAACGGCGACGATCTGGACAATGCCGTAGAGGAACTAAACATGGAAATCCATAACGCCGCCCGCTATGCCACCCCCGCTCAGGGACCGCGAAATACAGTGCCACACAAAGACAAGCATCTCTGGTCTCCTAATGTTGCTGCCGTGGTTGCTGAGAAGAGGCGTTTACGCCGAGTATGGCACATTTCTCGCAACCCGCGCGACAAGACGGAGTACAACAGAGCAGCCAAGGCCTTGAAGGAGCTGCTCCAAGTGGAACCTTGCCAACCTGAGCACAATCTATGGCAAATCACCAAGGGGATCAAGAGACCTGTAAGAAGAGCGAAACCTGTGAAGGATGTTTCCGGTTCCTGGCTGAAAAAGAAAGGGCCGTAGCATTCGCGGAACACCTCTACTGCTCTTTCTCCCCCTTCACAAGTTGCTCTCCAGAGGACGAGGAAGACACTATCCGTTCCTTGGATATACCCCTTCAAATGTCTCTTCCCATCCCGGAGGTAGAACATGACGAACTCCTTGGTGAAATAAAGCAGCTCAAGTCCTCCAAATCGACTGGGCATGACGGTATCAACGTTCCAGCCATTAAAGCTCTACCGCCAAAGGGGATTTCCCTTCTCCCCAAAATTGTCAACAAATGTTTCCAGCTAGTTGAGAGACTTCTTTTGCGTAGAGTTCGATCAATACTGGAAGAGGCCGGTTTGATACCATATCATCAGTTTGGCTTCAGGGGCTGCATGGCACACCGGAACAGTGCCATAGGGTCGTTCACAAAATTCTGGAAGCTCTTGAAGAAAAAGAATACTGCTCGGCCGTCTTCCTAGATGTCAGGCAAGCATTTGACAGGGTTTGGCATATAGGATTGCTCTACAAGCTGAAGCTAGCGCTACCAGCCCCTCACTATCTGCTGCTCAGATCTTACCTAACTGGTAGATCTTTCTACGTTAAATGCGGCGAGGAGAGCTCAGCAATAAGAGAAGTCAGAGCTGGAGTCCCACAGGGAAGTGTCCTTGGCCCGATGCTATACACAATGTATACAGCAGATATGCCAACCAACAGGGACCCTAGAATGCTCACTGCCACTTATGCCGATGGCACTGCCTTTTTAGCCAAGGATAAGTCCCCACTCGTGGCGTCCAGCATAATCCAATCTCAGCTGGACCGCCTAAACATATGGCTAAGACGGTGGAATATCGTTGTCAACCCAGACAAATCCACACACATTACGTTTGCCCTGAGAAGAGGAGAGTGCCCTGCCGTCAGTCTGGATGGCGTTGCCATACCCAGCAGCGTCACTGCAAAGTACTTAGGTCTGGTATTGGATAGGCGCTTAGCCTGGAGTAGTCATCTCTCACAAAAACGTTCCCAGTTGAACGAGAGGTTGCGCAAGCATCTGCTAGATAGAAGGTCCACCATCAAACTAAGGCTCAAACTCCTCCTTTATAAAGCCATACTTAAACCTATGTAGACGTATGGCATAGCACTCTGGGGCACTGCAAAAAGAAACAAAAAACAAAGACAAAACAAGGTTCTGCGCATTATTTCTGAGGCGCACCCATATCATACCAATGCAGAAAACCACCAGGAACTAGAAGTAAACAGGAGGTGGCTAGGCTCACGAAGGCATACTGGCCATAACCCTGCTGGATAACAGAACAAAGACTCGGCGACTGAAGAGGTAACACCCCTGGATTTACCACACACATAAACTATTAAGTCCTCTTCCATCACTCCCCCACCCCTTTTTAAACCCCAATAACAACTCCCAAGTCATGGAATACTTTATAGAAAGTCATTGTTATGCATTACAACTCGCTGATAGTCCCCTTAGGGACTGATTGCAAATAAAGAACACAGCATTAAAAAAAAAAAAAAAAAAAAAAACTAAATCGACTGATTGCGGAGGCAAGCTTAAAGAAGCAACCCTCTTAGCTGGGACGGGCGGCAATGCACACAAAACAGTGTCTAAAACAGGGAGACAAAGAAGGTGTTCTTTCTTAAACTTTTTAAACAGTCAAGTACCAAAACTAAAGGAGAACAAACGTTGTAGGCCCACCTTGTCGCTTACTCATGGAATAGAACACATGGAAATAAAGAAGCTGAATTTGTATGTAAAGAGTGCAAAATAAGAATACGGAACTTTAAAAGAGAAGTTCGAGTAACTATGAGAGAATCCCGGAGAACCTCCTGCTCTAGCTTAGGGAAGGTTTCTGACACATAGTGTCTTCGGAAGCTTATTTCAAAGCAAAATTTAAAACAACGGCTGGACAGTGGACTGAAAGAAGCAGAGAGGTCACACGCGCTCTATTGGATGAAAACTTCCCAGGCTGAGCAGTTTAGCTTAATGCCTTCTACCGAGCTCAGTAGAATTACCAAGACGAAGTACTACACCAGACAAGATCTAATTGGCTATAGACGCCTTCAAGAGTTTTAAGTCCTCTGGCTATAATCTATTTGGCTACAAACCTGCAGCCTGAAGTACATACTGAGTTGTATATATGCGCAAACACGGGAAAGGCAGTCACATGCAACCAAAAGACTACAGGCCCATTAGTCTCACCTCATTCTTGTTGAAAACAGCAGAGAGTTTGCTGGATTTACACTAGGTGTGCACTGACACCTCTATAATGAAATCTAGTGTTAAACAACTTTTTAAAAAATTCAGATGGAAAGCTTTCCAAATATTTGCCTATGACGATAACATTCGCAGAATCTTTATGAGTAAATGTCAATCGTCTCTCAGCTCTATCATGGGCAGCACTTCACGAGACACTTAGGTGGGCCACTGAAGCCTGTCTTGGTATCAAGATGGACCTCATTCTCTTTACCAAGAGTTTGAATGTACCGCAATGGAACCCAGCTAAAATAAATAACATATTGTTCACGCTTAAGAGCAATGTAAGACATATTGGAGTTATATTTTACCACAAGCTAACATGGAAACCCATGTGGAAGAAAGAGAGAAGAAAGAAACCGATGCGGTGTATGCATCCGAACGGATGCTGAGCAATAAAGATGCGAATTAAATACAACAGGTTGATGACTAGTCAGCATTTAACTCCGCGTTTAACTCCAACATGAAAATAATTCACGTACGTCAAAACAACGAATTCTTAGTGGTCCATAGTATGTGGAGGATAAGTTGTTTGTTTTGTGACTGTAATAGAGCAGGTTAATCGACATACCAGCGAATACAATGATCGTCTTATGGTTCATGTCACCCGATAACTATGAAATTACCTGCAAACTCTTGCGAATAAGACGAAATCAACTTCATGTGCCTATTGATTATTGTTTCTCAGCTTGATTTACTCTTGACTTTACATCACCCTTCGTTTAAAGGATGTTTTAACAAAATTTTCGAGACATAAGCATACTTTGCAAAAAATTATTTGTAATAGTCGTCTGAAAAAATTACACAGCCACACAAAAAAATTCATGTCATATGCAGTGAAAAGAAGGTGTATTTTGAATCTAAAGCCGAATTCTTAAAGTTAGCTCGTGTTTTATTTCTAACCTCAAAAGACGGATTTTTTTTTGGTACACACCCACTCAAAAAAGTGAATGACTTATGCAATGGATCAAGATTTTCATTTCTTACGTATTTAAGTTGAATATTTATTATGTTTAGCTCCATATTTGACTCACGCCAGACAGACGTCATGCCGTCCGATACCAAAGTGTTAAATTTGAACAATTTGCAAAAAACCTTTGAAAAAATTAAAATTTTTTATTTTTCTTGCAAATTTAAATTTGTTAAAATTTGTATGAAAAATCTTAATTTTTCAAAAAATTTGTTTTTAGAAAAACTTTAATAACTTCGTCAATTTATGTAAGATTTGTCCCAATTTACTCGTTATTGTGCGTTTTTTTAACTTAATACTAAAGATTTAGCTTTTAAACAAAATAGTGTAACCAAACATCGATAAAGTTGAACATTTTAGAAAAAAAAAATCAAAAAATTGTCTGACGTACCGCCCCAACTACAAATGAATCCATCTTGGATTCATCAGTGTGTGTTGCTGCAACGCTTTTTACCAGTCCTGTGGAACAAGTTCGGTTCGGTTGTCAAGCGAATGAAGTTGATTTTAGGGATCATGTAGTCAGAATAAATCACCTGCCCACTTTAATAAGTCCATAGCTTTCAGGTGCCATACCATCTTTGGCACAGAGACGTTGGGCAGTGTAAAGCTAAAATCCAGTGTATTAGTCACACTCGCAAAGTCAACCAAATGCATTAGGCCTGTTGAGAGGCCCCAAGGTTCTCCTCTCTGCTTAAACTATCTTGGAGTTCAGAAGATTAAACATCCAGGAGTTTCTTGCCGTGTGGGTTGCCTGTTCTCTTGCATTATTACATTTTTGGCTCTGTTGACACGTTGTTGAAGGCTCTAGAATATCTAAGAGTCTTTTTTAAGCAATGTTTTTAGTACGCTTCTACATGGTGGTGCCAAAGGATTTTCAAACATTTTCCAACCTCTCTAGCTGAATAACGTTTGGCGGTCTGGGTAGATTTTTCTAAACTGACCTTTGGACCTTTACCCAGTTTATATTCCTGAAGGTCTTTTTTTTTTTTTTTTTAATTTTTTTTTTTTTTTTTTTTTTTTTTAAATTTTTTTTTTAAAAAGGGTTTTTTTTAAATTTATTTTTTTTTTCTTTTTAATATTAATTTTTTTTAAAAAATATTTTTTTTTTTTATTGTTTTTTTTTTTTTTTTTTTTGTGTTTTTTTTTTGTTTGTATTAATATTTTTTTATAATTATTTTTTTTTTTTTTTACTTTTTTTTTTTTTTTTTTTTTTTTTTTTATTTTGGGGGGGTTTTTTTTTTTTTTTTTTTTTTTTTTGTTTTTTTTTTTTTTTTTTTTTTTTTTCCTTTTTTGAGTTTTTTTGGTTGATTACCTTTTTTTTTTTTTTTTTTTTTTTTTTTTTTTTTTTTTTTTTTTTTTTTTGAAATTTTTTTTTTTTTTTTTTTGTTGTTTGGTTTTGTGTTTTTTTTTACGATATTGAGGGAGTTTTTTAAAAATTTTTAATTTTTTTTTTTTTTTTTTTTTTTTTTTTTTTTTTTTTTTTTTTTTCTTTGGTTTTTTTTTTTTCCGGGGGGTTTTTTATTTTACTATTTTATTTTTTTTTTTTTTTTTTTTTTTTAATTTTTTTTTTTTGGGGGGATTTTTTGGGTCTCGATGTAATGCGCGGCCCCCCCCTGTGTCCGGCCCTGCGAGGGTTTTTTTTTGAATGTTTTTTTTTTTTTTTTTTTTTTTTTTTTTTTTTTTTTTTATTTAATTTTTAAAAATTTTTAAATGTTTATTTTTTTTTGGTTTTTTTTTTTTTTTTTTTTTTTTTTTTTTTTTTTTTTTTTAATTTTTTTTTTTTTTTTTTTTTAAGGTTTTATTTTTTGAAAAAGTGTTTTTTTATTATTTTTTTTATTTTTTTTTTTTTTTTTTTTTTTTTATTTTTTATATTTTAAAAATTTTAAAGTTATAAATATATTAGGATAATTTTAAACATATTTTTTTTTTTTTGTTTTTTTTTTTAAATAAACTTTTTTTTGGGGTGTTTATCGCCCATGTACAAAATTTTTATCTAAAAATATATATAAAAATAAGTCCCAATTTCTGTTGGTGATCGATGGACGCGAAAACTACTGTACGGATTTTCACTAAATTTTGCATGTGTGTTCGTATTCACACAAGGATGGTTTAGGGGAAAAAAAAATTGTAAAATGTAATTTTGACCCTGGGCCTAATGGGGGCCTTGATACCGGAAAAGCCATATCTTTGGAGTGAATAGACGTAGAGACTTGAAACAGGGCTTCAAACAGGAGTTCAAGCTGTTCAATGGGATTTCCGGAATTTGGACCTGGGACCCATATGTAAACCCAATATAGATTTTTTTGACCAATTTTTTTTAATTTTTATTACAGGTGAGCAGGGATTTTAGAAAATTTTGACCCGGGGCCTAATGGGGCCTTGAAACCGGAGAGCCATATCTTTGAAATGAATAGACGTAAAGACTTGAAACAGGGCTGATTTGAAAGATGGTTAAAAAACATTTTTAGCGTTCAAGGTGTTCAAGGGATTTCCGGAATTCGGACCTGGGACCCATATGTGGACCCAATATTGATTTTTTGACGAATTTCTTTTATGTTTATTACATGTGAGCACTTAGACGGGATTTAGAAATTTTACCCGGACCAGAGAGCCTTGAAAAAAAGTCATACATTTGGATTGAATAAACGTAGAGACTTGAAACTGGGTGTATTTGAATGATGGTTAGTCGTGTTTATGGGATTTAAAAAATTTGAACCTACATTTTTTGAACAATTTATATTTAGCCACCAAAGAGAAGCAAAAAAATACAAAAAACTCGAGCAAGGCCGCGGGTACCTGCTAGTAATTTATAAATGTATTCTCCACCTATATGATACCGATCGGGCCACTATAACATACAACAAAATTATTCGTATATATATATTTTTAGCTTAAAATTTGATACCAACATTGTGCAAAAACTTGAGCTTTATCAGACCATTGACATCTAAGTTACTGATTACTCATAAGCTATTTAAAAATTTGTGTGACCGGTATTTCTAATATTTTCAGTTACCTTTTCAGGGCATACGAACTACAAATATTAATGTTTTTAATTTTTTCAGTTGATGTCACATTTATTGTGGACATTCTGATAAACTTCAGGACAACATTTGTTAATGGTCAAGATGAAATTGTGTCACACCCTGGACGAATTGCCATACACTATTTAAGTGGCTGGTTCTTAATCGATTTGGTAGCTGCAATTCCTTTTGATCTTCTTTTGGTGGGAAGTGATACAGATGAGGTAAGTAATATGACTAAATATTATAGTTCTTAATGAATGAGTACTTCAAAAATAATATTGACATTAAGATTTTTTTGGAACACAATTCACATTTACAATGCGGTTTAAATTTACATATACATACTGCCCACTTATGCTCACTTCAGCTTCTATTTTCCCAGTATTCCTATACTATGTATTTCATATTAAATTTTTAAAAAATATGTATTATTGTTTTATAACAAAAAACAAAAAAAACTTATACTTAGGAAGAGCCAGAGTTTTGAAACTTTCGTGACAAAACTCGGAAATTTGATATGACTTTGTAATGAAGCTTTATGCTATAGTGAGACAATCCTTATTCAATTTAAACTGAATTAATGGAAAGAAATTCAGAATTTCTTTCATGATATTTGAAACATATGTGTTCGTAAATAAAAATGGTTTCGTACTAGGTATAGCCCCAATACAAAATTGCCGCCCATTTTCAAATGTTTGTACAAAAATATGAATTATTTATGCATGTATTCACTCCAAAATGGGTACAAATACTTCTTATGTCATCCAAAGTCGAGTCCAAGGTGCCACGCTTATTTTTAAGTATAGCCTCCATAAGAGCTTACCGCCCATTTTCGAATTTTTATATTAAAATTGGAATTAGTTGTGCATGTATTCACTCCAAATTAGGTAAAAAAAATGAAAATATGTATTATTAATAAATGTATTCACTAAAAACACATGTAATTCCATTTTATGTATACACCACCGATATGGTACGGATCGGGTCATTATAACGTACATCCCTACAGAACCTTACCTCTCATTGTCTGAAATTTTCAAGAAAATTATTGTTCCATCTTTAGTAAAGGGTGGTTAAATTTCAAGGGCCGATGTTGAATGTGAACCACACCTAAACGTCAAGTTTTTCCCAGCATTTCTTTTGACATTTCTCAACTTCAGACTAACTCAATTTGAACCATGGAAAGATACACAATCGAGCAAAGCGTTAAAGTTATTCAGGCCTATTATGAAAATGGGTGTTCAAATCAAATTGCATATCCTGCACTTCGTGACTTTTTCGCTCTTTTGCGCGAAAAATTTGACGGCCGAATAATCTCACGTCGCGGCGATGTCAACTGGCCGCCAAAATCATGTAATTTGACACAGTTGGACTTCTTTCTTTGGGGCTATTTGAAAGGAAAGGTGTACGCCAATAAGCCAACAACAATTCAAGAGCTAAAGATTGAGATAATTCGTTACATTAACGACATTGAACCTCAATTATGCCTCAGCGTCATCGAAAATTTAGTCCATCGAAAGGACGTGTGCCGCCGAAGCCGTGGCGGCCATTTGGCCGATATTTTGTTCCATACATAATTGAGTCATACCAATATATCATAATAAAAAGAAATGTCAATAATTTTCTAAATAATTCGTGTTTTATTCAAAATCAAGATCGGCCCTTGAAGTTTAACCACCCTTTATAAGCTTTAAATTTGATACTAATATTGTAACTAAACCATCTCATCTTGAAGTTCTATCTTAGCCAATAATGATCACATAAAAACTCTTCACTAATTCGTGTGACGTG
The DNA here is from genome assembly GCA_018903435.1 of Leucophenga varia. Lineage (NCBI taxonomy): Eukaryota > Metazoa > Arthropoda > Insecta > Diptera > Drosophilidae > Leucophenga > Leucophenga varia. The sequence continues at coordinate 107,457 of JAEIFJ010001238.1, read as the reverse complement.
TATTAAAGCTTCGGTTTCATCGAAGATAACGTTTTTCCTTATTTTACTTAAAATTTTCTTGTAAGTAATATGTATACATAAGAATTTTTTATATATACCTTTTTTATACCTTTTTTTCCGAAAGTTTTAAATATTTTTTTACTTCTTAATCGTCAACTTCTTCAGCCTGCCTTCTATTGTCGACACTGTCATCTGTCTGCCAATGAAGGAAAGGCGATCATGTGTATTTAGGAAGCGATAATAGCTCATTATATTGTAATTTTTGTTTGCTAATCAATTGATTATCAAGTGTAATTTTATTGTTTTATTTTACATATAGGAATTGACGTAAAAGCCGTCTAACGAGCGACTCCTCGAGGTTGGGGTTGGTCGGTGGGTGGTTACCAACGACGTAAAACAAAAGTAACACGTGAGACACACACAGGATAAAATTATACTAAGTGGAATGATGGCTAGTCTAAGCAAAAGTACTCCATGTGGCAGACACAGAGGAATACCGTTAGAGCAAAAAAACGTTACGACCCCCAAAAACGATAAGGATAACGGTATACGGATATGCACCTCGAACGTTCGAGTCCTCAACAGGGATGGTGCAATAGAAGAACTCATTACCACTCTTGACAACATCAGAGCAGACATCACTTCTATCTAGGAAATGCGATGGACTGGCCACGTTTGTTTAAACTTAGTAGCCTGTGACATTTACTACATTGGCAATGAGAGGAAACACATATTAGGAAACTACGCGGACTCGTCTCCAGGTTTACAGCTGCAGGTGAACTTCTCGCCTCGATATGCATCAGAGCTAAACTTTTTAACATTAACCTTATATGTGTACACGACCCGACAAATGTTAAATATGAACTGGAGAAAGATGAATTTTTTGAGCGCTTGGAAAACGTTTACGACCGCTGCCCCAAGCATGCCATCAAAATTATCATCGGTGACTTCAACGCACAAATTGGGAGAGAAGAAATCTTCCGAACAACTACCGGTAAATCTAGCGTACATGACACTACTAACAGTACTGGAGAAAGGCTAATCGACTTTGCTGAGGAGAGAACATAAGATTCCCACATCTCGATATCCACAAGGCAACCTGGCCCAGTGGCGACCTAAGATTACGTGGTGCTTGATGCCAGGCACTCTTCTAGCGTTCTTAATGTACGAGCTTATAGAGGTCCTAACATCGACTCGGATCATTACCTTGTTCTAGCCAAGGTACGTACTAACATCGGCACAGTGCACGCCAATCGAGCTACCAAACAACGAAAGCTAGATGTTGGTAGGTTAAAGTCACAGCTGACTGCCTTCTCAACAAGGGTCTCCCATCTACTCCGAGAGAATCAAGAGAATCCTCCGGCCTCCGACTGTACAAACGATCAGTAGAAGCGTATCTCAAACGCATTGGCTACGGCAGCCAATGAAGTTATTGGCTATACTAAACCTCGAAAGTAGACATGGTACGATGAGGAATGTCGCATCGCTACTGCAGAGAAGAATATAGCACAACAACGAACTCTGCAGGCGGGAGCAACACGAGCTGTTGTTGAGCGATATTGGGAGAAACGGAGAGAGGAGAAATGCATGATCAGATGGAAGAAAAGAGATTTGGAAAGGCGTGAAATTTTTCAGAGCACTAACTGAACTTAGTATCCCTGCAAATGTCGTCCGCCTTTGTATGATGACGCTGACAAACACCCAAAGCGTTGGCAGGGTCGGTAAATATATCTCTTTTTGTTTCGAAGTTTACGCATTCAATACACTTTCAATAAACTTAAATAAAATAAGATATTTTTCAAGTATTATGAACACATTCACCAGTCGTAATCGCTGTCTTCAATAAATAAACTGGATTCTAACGTGGACATTTGCCTCGATGTTTTCGTATGACTTCCAAGCTGATGTCATTGTTCGTGGATACCTCTGATCGTTACTAGATGAAGTTTTCACCAACCTAGAAGGTAAAATTCTTCATGCACACAGATTGTCTAACTCGTGCTATTGATCTGCGAGTAGATACCAAGTACATACTTTGTCTTACTTCGTTCACCGCTTGACCCATTGCGCGGAACTTCTTTTCAATCTTATTGAACGCCCTGCTGACTGCATGTTGATGTTTTCCGATTATGTCGATGCCATCGAGCAGCATAGTTGTTTTACATCATATATTATCCGGCAGGTCCAAGTTTGGGCATTTGGGTAGTATATGCTCCACCAAGTGATGAAAGATGTCGCACGAACACGCACCGCCCTGTTTGAAGCCTCACTTGGTATCAAAAGGGGCAGGAGAGATTTTTACCGACCATGACAAAGCTTAAGGTGTTTGTTAGCTTCATCATTCTGAGGCAAACTATCTTTGCAGGGATCTCAAGAACAGTCATTGCTTTGTAGAATTTTGATTTTATAGGCGCATCGAAGGCGGCCTTGAAGTCGACAAAAGTCGACATAGTTGACATTTCCCGATTTGTTTTCATTTGTGTTGTTTTTTTTCAGGATCTGGTGTAGTCTAATTATGGAGTTAATTGGCCGACTTCTTCGGTCTAAAACTGCACTGGAATCGTCCAACCACACCTTGAAAGTATGGTACCAGTCTGTTACTCTCTGTGCCGTACAGAATTTTATATACTTTTGGGGTAGACTTTTACAGCGATAATTGCGCAGGATTGTACAAAGCACACTTAGGTTCGAAGCGCTGAGCATGCATTCACCAGTTCATATTTTGCTTGAGAGTTGATGCATACATCTAATCAACTCTTCGCCGTCAGTCTTAAAAAACTCTACAGGTACTTCTTCGGCGCTTATGGCTGTGCTGTATTGAAGCCTTTGTATAGCTTCTCAGACCTCGTCATAGTCTGGTAGCTTCATCATCAGTCGAGGGACCCATTTCTTTATCTTCTCCCCTTACGACATTGTTCCCATAGCATACGTGACTTTGAACGTCTCTCACCAAGTTTCCATGTTTATGTTATTAAATATTTGGAATAGATATAATAAAATTTTAGGGAATGAAAACTACTTCAACATCTATCCAATAATATAATAGCAAAACTATGTAATATTCACAATAAAATAATGTAAATAAATACCTATATGAAAAATAAAACAATCAGCCGTATTATGACGTTGTCGTCGACGACACTTTAAGTCGACTTCGTCTCATTGGTCTAAATTGGTATTAGCTAACAGCAACGTGACGACATCGACTATTTATCGATAAATTTAATTGAAAAAGTGAAACCTCTGTTATTTGCGTTAAAATTTTAAAAATATAAATTTAATTTTGAAAACTTGTTTTTCATATCGGACAGTTCCAGTGATGACGAAGGTAAAAAGGACCTTCAAATTCAAAGGAAAATTATAAGGCAAAGATCACATGACTTCAACCTACCAAACGATAAGTGAGAATTTTAATTTTAATTGTTTGTGTGATATTCTTTTAATTAAATAACATACATCTTTCGCTTTATATTTGAAAGTTAAATGTTTTAGACAAAAGCACCAATCAAATTTGTGTTTGAATCAACTTGATCTGTCACAGCCAACCTTTAGCGCATTTTCGAATGAAATGCTAATTGTTTTAGAAGACGTGTTGGCCTGGATAAAACTTCATATGACAGAGGATAAAAAAGTAGAAGCGAAATTGAGTTCTTTTTTTTTTTTTTTTTTAAACGGGGCTTTCAAGTGTTATATATTGTTTGAATGCTATGATAGTAAGTATCGATTTTTTATGAGAATTTTATTGTTATGGTTAGAATTTTTATAACATGAAAATTTGAAATTGGTAGATGCTCGACATGCAGGCTGTGCGCATGACTCCTTAATTTTAAATATCAGACTTGTGAAACAATTTTTACGCGCTCGTTATGATGCTGGTGAACGTAATAGTTGGCTTTTAAGTAAAAAATTACCACATTAAATTAACATAGTCAATAAGTTCCGTGTAGGTGATGCCGGGTATCCTCTTGAGCCCTTCATGAGGACGCCATACCGCTCCGCCCAAGAGAGAAGTAATGAATCTGTCTACAATACTCGAGTTGAAAAACTGATTTCGATTCTTGTTCGGTGCTCGTCAGCTTCACTACAAGCAAAGTAAAGCATCTAAAATCGCACTTGTTTGCGTCGCATCATATAACATTTGTATGTTTTACTGTGTAGGCAGTCACAGCGAAGACATCAGTGAAGACATAAGCGAGGATAATGTCAATATTGGTCATGTTATCGAAAATACTCACAATGTTGAAGCCTCGGATATAAGAAACCAATTAAAATCCAGTTTTAATTAATTCAAGTTTAATTATGTTTAAGCATTAAATTACACTTAAAAAAAAAAAAATAAAAAGCGTAAAAAACTTCATAGTTTATATTAATTAAAGCAATTCGAAGTTAAAGTTTATAAAAATTAACAAAGTATTAGCGTAAAAGCACAGCCTAAGTACAGTCTTGGTGTCTTATTTAGACATCATTGTTTTGAGAGTTCTCTTAATTTCTGGTCTTGCATGTCACTATGCTTTTCTAGACGAATGTTTTTTTTCTCTGAACGTTTTTCAGCTGGAGCAGCAGCCATTGCGCTAGTTGATGACTCGTTAAAAAGAGCATCCAAATCATTAACAGTTTCAATTGCCAGCATTTTTTTCGTCCTCGATATGGAGATTAAGGGTCTCCATAGGTTTGGTCTCATGCCCACCGAATGCTAACCCTTCGGGTATGACTGTTTTTCAAATTGCATCAAATTGGCGACAGCTTTTTCCAATACAGAAAGTTTAAGCTGGTTAAACAGTCTACCGCCCGTTGCACGGCATTCCGCCTTGTTTTGATCCATCTTTTTCTTTGTTTTAAATCTTAGGTCTCTCCAGACCTTAATAGAAAAGATTCCAATCAATTTTTTTTAAAAATTTAAGCTCAAATAGCGCTATCATTTCTGACCTTTTGCCAGCCATCTCTTAATGGGGGCCCAAGACAATTTACCTTTGTTACCAAATCATTCCACTTGGTTTTAAAATTGGCTGAAACCATTTCCATTGTGAAACCCTTTGCCAACTCAGGATGCTTTTCTTTTATAATAAGACTGAATAGTATTGCACAAGTTTTATGATCACTCGGGTACAAAATATCACAACAAAAATTTATATATAATGAGAAGGTTAAATAATTATACAATATTTGTAGTCAAAATAATGAACGTCTGAATGTAACAGACAAAACAATTCATAACTAAACACAGGGTCACAGTGGTGTGATACAATATACCTAAAAAGGACACTATATAAAAGTTAACTTCCATAACCATAATCATAAGAGCTTGACGTAGTGTCAGAACCGCGGTCGCGCGACAAGCAATTGGTCAAAGGGAAGTTGAAGGCACATAGAGCCTTGAAAATCCTACGTAAAACCGTGGTCATTCAATTTGAAATCTGGCAGATCTTGATGCCAGAAATGTTAGATAATTAACCGTTTAATTAACCGCCGAAATTTTCGTAAAAGTAAACAGAGAAGCCAAGCGTTTGATCGTTTCTTACTCCGAACTGCAGCCACAATACAAGGCAGCGTTACTAACTGCGCTAAGATGAGTATTCCAATTTGGCCGTTTATCAAGGGTTACACCAAGATATTTGACTTCATCAGAAAAAACCAGCAGTGTGGAGTTGATATAGACAGGGTCTAGGTCAGGTTTATATCTTTCGAAAGGGTACATGAACGCTTTTTGTGTATTAATACTGAGGCCTTCTTAAGCGCCACAGTTTGTAACCACACGAAGAGCCGAACTAACACATAAGATATTGTCCGGCCGTCTTTCTCCGAGACTGTAATGACTAGGTCATCCGCATAACCAATAATATTATAAGCCATAAAGCTACACTCGGTTAAGGGGTCATCAATTACAATTTAACTCATATTGTTACACCGCTGAGGGTCGAAGATATGACCCTAGCATAGTTCCGCCCCACTCGATTTTAAGGTTATCGACTCCCCTACGGGTAAGAGCCCGTGCAATAGTGTCATAGCCAGTATTGTCGAAAGCACCATCCACATCGAGGAAGGCACAATGTGCAATTTGCGTCCATTATTGTCTCTCGTTGATTATTTTCCACAAATTGCCTGATGTCGCAGTCTATAATACGTTCCATGTCTTGAATAAAAAAGATGTTCGACTGATAGGTCTATATGATTTGGCCAGCTCTGATGGTCTGTTACGCTTTCTTGGGATAAATTCCACTGTCACGTTCCTCCATGCAGACCTACTAGTGGATTTATAATGGCGAAGAAATGTTAACCCTCCCCGTTTGGATTGTGTAATGAGTTTGTTATAGCCAGTAAGTGCAGAATGCTATTGAAATAGTCAGACGCAAGTTCCAACTCACAGATAGAGTTAAGACTTGCGGGAGTCATCCATTTTAGATTCTACCATTTGATTATAGAGGTGCCAGTCTGTTTTCTGAGATGATTGACAATGGAGAGTAGATTTCCGGCTTCTGGTAATTCGTTGCGGAAATGTTTCTGATCAGAGTGAGACGCTTCATCTGAAACCCACCGATTGCAGATGAATATTGCCACTCCCCTGCTACATAGAGTGAGTTCTAAGACCTCTTACCTTATGGCGTTTATAAAAGTTGGCATGCATTTCTTGTTCATAACATCAAGCTGCGTTAGCATGATATAAACAAAAAGACATTCATCTCTTTGTTGTTGTTACTGCTGCCCCTGATAATGTGGTGCCATTTGCATCGCATCGAATGATGATGCCTATTTTTTGCATTACTTAACTAGTCGCTCGACTTCTTCGGGTGGCATTGCATCGTCGTCGCCCGGGATGTAGGCGGATGCAACGACAACTGTTAAATCTCTAGAAAGAAAATATGTTTGTGGTAGAAATTTGACGTTATTGTCAATGAGAAGAGCTGACCGAGGTGAATCTTCTGATAGTTTGTAGAATATTTCTTACCTTACTACAGATCTCCCAAGGCTCCGGAATGACCACAAGGGTGAACTCTTCCTCACGAACAATTTGCTTATTGTAGCAGTTGCTTGAACCAGCTTCATGGTATTAATTTGTCTGGCGCTGCCTTTCGGAGAAGTTGGTCACAATTGTCCGCATGCGACTCCTTGATCCTGGTATCATTGGATGCATGAGTAGGAGTGGCCTTGCTGTAGAGGTCGTTACAACAACCTGCTTAGTCAACGGCTTTGAAGGCTTAGAAGCCTTCTGGGTTGACGGCGTAAAAGCAGTTTATTTCAGTTCAGTCTTATGCGATGCAGTGAGGCCTGCGGCTCTGCTGGGGGAGAGACCGGACATGATCACAGGAGTGGCGGCTGCGTTCTCCTGCACTGGAGTCCCTGTGTGCTACGTTTTCACGGACTTCTTTGCTGCCTTCCATGCTACCGGTTGGGGTTTGTTACCCTTCAAACTCATCTTGAGGTGGCCGAATCGATAGTCAATAACACCCCTTTAGCCTCACTGAGGAATCTCATAGATTCGTCATTTACTGCAAACAACTGGTGCAGAGTCGGGTCTTGTATCGCACGTTGGACAACGCGCCGGTCTGCGCTCCTATGCACACAAAAACCTTCTCATTTGTTAAATTGGCACTGTTTGGAAAATAACCTATTATCAGGTGTGAGCTGGGGAAGTCCTTGAACTCGAAACTATCCCTGGTCCCTAATTGGCCAAAATTGACCCGAGCCTAGGCTGCTGTTTCTGCATTCGACCAGGTAAGAAGAGGCCACCTAGTTCTTGAGATGCATCCCTCGAACTCCCACTTTACCTCCTCTGTTGGCTGTTCTATAGTGGCATCAATTATGGCCTCCTGCAGAAGTTTTATTTGATCTGCGCCAAGAGGGCTTTTTGATGTAGTAGTGAAGAAACAAAGATTAATGCTTCTCGCTGAGATTTTCCCTATGCTTTGAGAGGGACTAGTTTTTTTTTGTGTGATGATTCCCAGGGAGTTCTCTTCAGAGCGAACTCTATTGATGGTCCTGCCTTCAGATGCCTTGGCGTACTCTTTAGCCAAACCTCTAGCGTAGCCGTTGGCTAGTGCTTGCTCAATGCACCGACGTTTCTTCGAGGTCAAAGTAGTAAAGCCCGGTTCAGATTCGGCTTAATTGATAATTGAGTCTAGATTGACGGAGGGAAGAAATTCCACATTCGTTCTGTCAGATTCGGAGTCTGATGATCTAAGTTCCTCGGTGACTTCATCGTTGACCTCCTGATGTGTAGCCCTCGTAGAAGCTAGTCCGTTTCGGACCTCCATGTTATCTATGGCAAGAGAAATGTCCAGCGTTTGATCTGGAGTTGATACACCCATAGCGGTTTCGATTAAATAATTTTTTATAACATGAAAGTAGGCCAACCTGTGCCATAGCGCCGTCGACTCAGTAAGTTTAACCATTCATCCAACGGCATATGCTGTTCCAGTATTAAGGGTTTTACAAGTTTTTATGCGTAAAGACTAGTAATTACATATCATATGTTTACAAAGTTTACAAAAATGTTTTCGAGCATAACAAAAGAGTTATAGGCCGATACAAATTATTAGAATTTAAACTTGTTAATAGAATTTTTAACAATTCATGTTGCGGTTACGCGTCAACATCGCACCCACCTTGCACTTGCGCATCTTGAAGTTGAGTGAACCAGGTACAAAGCGCACGAATAGCAGTCGTTAGCTGCTCTGCTATATATGCTATACGTGTTGATGATGGTGATAGTCGACGAGGTTCGTTGTAGCTAAAAACAATCCTAAGGCGCTTATGTACCCTCCTCATTGACGCGACTTCCGTACAATGCAGCAAACTATGGTGCATGTCACCACAATATTTGGACACCGCCTTCGATTTGCACTGGCCAAATAAGTGCGATGTAGCGAGACAATTTTGAAAGTACCGAAGCTGTCGAATTGTTTGACGTCTACGCAAAGTCGATATTTTTAAAAACTTCTATCAAACTCGTAAGGAGTAGGGATCTTGGCAGACCCTGCATTTATTCCAATTACTGTAAAGAAAATTGAATAAAAGGAAAGTAAAATACAAGGGATGGATTTAGAGAGTTTTTGGAGTAATTTATGAATTTTAGTGAAATTATTTATCAGAAATGAGAAATTTTTTTTTCTATATTTGCGTTGTGGAATTTTGATGTGTGATTTACGAAGAGTCGAGTTATTATCAAATTCTGAGTTCGAAGATCTCGAGATAAGAGATTTCCGTCTGGTCCCGGAGGGGCTGCCTCCACTCTGTTGGGGTAGTTGCTCATCCTTAATGACAACTAAATCATTGACTTATATGTTCCGTCGAGGATGTTTCCACTTAAAACGTTTGTGTGAATTGACCGTGTAACGCTTTCATCTTTTCCCAGCGATTGATCAGCGATATATCCTCTTTGTCTGGTTTGGGGATTGCTACCACAAAGAGGCCCTTCAAGAAATTACTTGGCGTCATTGGCAGTAAATCTGAGGGAATTTTGCTCATGGGGGATAGAGGTCGAGAATTTAGTACTGATTCTATTCGAGTCAGTAAAGTACTAAATTCTTCATATGAAAAGATGCAAGAGCATGCTACTCTCTTCAGATGGGATTTGAAGCTGATGGGGGAATATATGACCATTCTAAGCCGTGTGTGCGAGATGCATCAGAAGTATGGTCTGCATGAATTGGTTGTATTTAGCCAAAAGAGTTTTGCTTGTGCCGACAAATTCTACGCCCGTTATTAGACATAATTTTTTTTATTAGAGCAAATGAAGCTAGAAATGCGTCCGAAGAGGGAATGCTTACCGATCTTAAAAGAAGTTGGCTTAGATGCAAAGCATACGAATACATGCGAGAGTGTTTGTTGTTTAAAAAGAGTGCAGGTCTTGCACTTGAAGATACAATTTTCTATTTTGTTCTTTAGTTTGGGTACATAAAATTCTTGACGTATTGTTTTCAGCATCAACTCATGTGAGTGAATTCAAACAAGAGAATAGCGAGACGACTTTTTGAATGTATAATTTTAGGGTATATACAGCTATAGTCGAAATTTGATTTGACTAAGCGTCCACTACAACGAAGCAATTCACCTTTATCTAAGAGTGCACTTAGCGTTAATATACTTAATATAGGTTCTTTTTTTAAGAGCTAGTACTTCACAGGAGTAGTACTTCTCTTGAGATACCTGAATTAGTCATTTTCAATATGCGATAACTCTCCCGCATTTGGAATAGAAGACTCACGGGAAAGTCTAGCGTTCGTTGAGAAGTAATGCATGTATGATAAGGCACGAAGCGCTTTAGAAAAGCATGAAAAAACGATGTAACAAATCGTCCTCAGTGGAGGGAACGAGTAGAGTTCTACTTTTCGATATTGTTGGGCCATTCAGTCAAAGGCATCTACAGCCAGTTTGGTTCACTCCATCACAGTGAACTATCTTTAAGTTCTTAGGGAGTGCCACCTTGGGTTCCTAGATCGGCTTGATTGCCTTTATTATTTATTTGCTTAATCCAATTAGTGACAAATGTTTTGTAGGGTTGTTTTTGTATCGAAGCGAGGACTAACAAGGAGTCTGACCACAAGAAACACGTATGAGAGAACGGTTTTAACTGAGCTAACACGTGTACGATTTATTGGGGGCAGCAGCACAGCCGCACAAAGTTCAAGTCGTGGGATACTAATAGTCTGTAGATTAGCGACTTTCGTTTTAGCTACTAGTAGCGCTGTTGAAATTATATAACTCGAGTCAGTACTTCGAGTGTACAGTCTCATCGCACAATGTGTACCGTTTGACTATATCACTTGCTTCTGTTTAGTAGGTTGAGTCTGCCTTAAGATAATGTACGCACTGAGCTTTGAGTTTGAAATATATGGTTTTGGCAACCCGAAGTCTCCTGCTTATATTGTTTTTTGTGCTGCGGGAATTTCAGTAACGGGTGCAATCATTACAATTTCGCTCTCTTTAGCGATATATTCCCAAAACTTGCTGAGTTTTATTTTTGTTTTTTTAATTTTTGGATTAATCATTGCCATTGAGTAAAAAATAAAGGTCAAAACACAATTAGGGCTGTAACGAAGTTACAATTACGTAGTACATAGCCATGAAGGTATTTTGTTTATATTGAAGCATGTATTCCAGCCACGAAGGCTTATTTGTTAACATCAATTATAATTTTGCATTTAATCAGCCACGAAGGCTCTGAGTAATTAATGAATTAATTAAAATAATCTAATATCGGGTGCACAACTAAATAATTTCGTATTTTTTTGTTAAAAAAACCATTTATTTAAGTATGAAAGTGAAAAAACATTTTATTCAAAATATTGTCCATCGGAAGCGGTAACTTTTCCCATCTTTCAGGCAATTTATGGATTCCATCCCAAAAAAACTTCTCATCTTTTGGAGCCGAGAAAATCATCAAGCCATTTTTTAATACCTTCAACATTGGTGAACCGTATTCCAGAAAGGTGATTCTGCATCGACCGAAACAAGTGGTAATCAGAAGGAGCTATGTCTGGGCTATAAGGCGGGTGAGGTAGAATTTCCCATCCAGCATTTTCCAAATAATTTTTGACCGGTACTGCAACATGTGGCCGAGCATTGTCATGATGGAAAATCAATTTTTCGTGTCTGGTCGCCCATTCTGGCCGTTTTACGGCTTGCTTCAAACGTATCAATTGTTGCCTGTATAGCTCTCCCGTGATTGTCTGGCCCGATTTTAACAGCTCATAGTACAGCACACCCTTCTGATCCCACCAAATACAGAGCATTACCTTCAAACCATGAATATTCGGCTTTGGTGTCGATTTGGCTGGTTGGCCTGGCCTCACATATGATCTTTTACGCTTAGGTTTGTCGTAATGAATCCACTTTTCATCGCCAGTGACAATACGATGCAAAAACGATTTCTTTTGTGGCGATTAAGCAGCATTTCAGACATGCAAAATCGTCTCTCAACGTCTCTCGGCTTTAATTCGTGTGGCACCCAATTTCCTTGTTTGTGAATGTATCCAGCTGCTTTTAAACGTTTAGAAATGGCTTGTCGAGTGACTTCCAATGTTTTTCCAAGTTCTTCTTGAGTTTGACATGAATCTTGATCGAGTAATGCCTCCAAATCTTCGTCTTCAAACTTTTTTTGATGGACCTGGTCGCTCTTTGTCTTCTGTGTCAAAATCACCACTTTAAAATCGTGCAAACCACTGCTGACATACTCTAACCTCTGGGAGCATATTCAGGATAAGCTTCTGAGAGTGAACGATGTGCTTCTGTTGCACTTTTCTTTAAGTTGAAGAACAAAAAGCAAACCCCCGCAAATGCTGTTTTGTTGAAACGTAACTTGACATTTTGACTGTAATAAAAAAATTTGTGTGTTTACTAATATTCACTGTGACATATCAAATGTTCTTGATTTTTTGGCGCGCTTTAACATAGAACAAGCTGTCACTGTCAAAATATTGACTACATAAATAGATATGAGGTTAGTAACAAATACGATATTATTTAGTTGTGCACCCAATATAATAGATGTAAATATTTAGATTTTAACAGACAATTGTAACGACCGTTTGGAACGAACCGTTTGTAACGAACGTTTGTAACGAATAGACGTTATAAATATTTAAATATTAACGGACTTTTTTAACGGAGATATTTAAATATTAACTGACGTTTAACGGACTTTGGTGTTGAGAAACGACCATTGACAACACTATCAGCTGTAGCCACGGCTGATTTGGAAGCACAGCTGACGAAGCTCAGCTCAGCAGCGACGCGCAGCTTCGAACGGGTATAAAAGGAGCTGCACTGGAAAGAAAATGGGAATTGTGTAACCATTTTCCCGGAGCTATTGATACTTCGTTACAGGGCTTAACATTATTTTCAACGAAAACAGGTTAAGAACAATTAGAATAAAAAAAAAAAAATTGAGAAAAGTCAATTAGAGCTTACTCTTTGTAGTAAGTAGTAGGATAACAATAAAAAACAAGAAAAAACGTTAACTTCGGTAGAACCAAAGCTTAAATACCCGTCACACGAATCTTTAAAGAGTTTATGTGTAATCATCAGTGGTCACCTAAGTTTACACACAATATTAATTTAAAATTTTGAGGTAAAAACACAGATATGTATAACAACATATTTCTCGAATATATCTGGAAACGGGCGGTAAGGTTGTATGCAAGAAACACCTGAAAATGGGCGTGGCACCATGATGTTGGAAGAGTTTTTACCCAATATGGAGTAAATACATAAATAAATAATAACCATTTTCATACAAAAAATCGAAAATGGTCCGAAAGTTTGTATGGGGGCTATACCAAAAAATGGGCGTGGCACATCTGATTTGACATTGGATGACATTAGAATGTTTTAGCCAAATTGGAGTCAATATATGCATAAATAATTAGTATTTTTTTACAAAAAATCGGAAAAAAATTGAAAGTTTATATGGGGGCTATGCCTAAAAGAGGGCGTGGCATTTTGGTTTTGACACTGGATGACAAAAGAAATGTTTTTAAACAATTGGGAGCGAATACATTCATAAATAATTACAATTTTTATACAAAAAATCGGAAAAAAACGGTAAGTTTGTATGGGGGCTATACCTAAAAATGGACGTGGCACTCTAATTCTCGAACTCATAATAGTCGTTGCCGAGAAAAGCTTAAGTTCCAAATTTCAGCTTAATATCTTTATATCTTCAATAAAAAAGATGCCTAGAAATATACAGACAGACGGACAGACGGACATGGCTAGATCGATTCGTCTCGTCGAGCTGATCAAGAATATATACCTTTATGTTACGACGTCTCCTTCAATGCGTTACAAACTTTCATACAAACTGAATATACCCTTCACACTATGTGTGGCGGGTATAAAAAATTAGGGTTTAACAATTCTTAGAAGAAGAAGTTTAAAACAATTAAGGGTTAATTGCCTATCAATTGTTTAAGAACGATAACGATTCAAGCTGTAAATCTTTTATGCCTGGCTTTGACCACAAGCGGGAAAAACTAATTTGTGTTCAAGAAACTAAAGTTTCAACTTGATAATAAACTGAGCAATCAAGCTTCGGAAACTTGATAAAAATTTTGTTATAACAAAATTGCAAACAGCTAAAGCTATTTGGTAAATTTTAATTTTAAAGGGTATTTCTTATACCCGCCACATATAGTGTGAAGGGTATATTCAGTTTGTCGGAAAGTTTGTAACGCATTGAAGGAGACGTCGTAGACCCCACAAAGTATATATATTCTTGATCAGCTCGATGAGACGAATCGATTTAGCCATGTCCGTCTGTCTGTCTGTCCGTCTGTCTGTCTGTCTGTCTGTCCGTCTGTCTGTTTATTTCTTCGCGTTTTTTTTTAGAAGATATATAGATATTACGCCGAAATTTGGAACTTAAGCTTTTCTCGGCAACGACTACTTTGTATGTTAAAACCAAGTTGCCACGCCCATTTTTAGTTGTAGCCCCATACAAACTCACCAAAAATTTTCGAATTTTTGTATTAAAATAGGTATTTTTTATGCATGTATCCACTCAAAATTGGGTAAAAACTCTTCTAATGTCATCCAAAGTCGAACTCAAGGTGCCACGCCCATTCCTATGTATAGCCCCCATACAAATTTACCGCACATTATCGAATTTTTGTATGAAGATAGGTATAATTTATGAATATATTCACTCAAAATTGAATAAAAACACTTCTAACGACATCCGATATCAAAAACAAAGTACCACGCCCATTTTTAAGTGTAGCCCCCACACAAAATTTACCCCCATTTTTCAATTTTTAAATAAAAATTGGTGTTATTTATGAATTTATTTACTAAAAATTGGGTAAAAACACTTCTTTTATCATCCAATTCCAAAACCAAGATGCCACGCCCATTTTTATGTATAGCCCCATACAAACTCACCGATTTTTTTTAAACTTTTGTATGAAAAATCCATTTTATTCGTCTATATTTTTATAAATGTATATAAGCCACTGATGATCACACATAAACTATTCAAAGATTCGTGTGGCGGGTATTTATGCTTCGGTTCCACCGAAGTTAACGTTTTTCTCGTTATTTGTTTATTTACTTCCAAATAAAAAGGATAAAAACATTTTTGAAGGTATAAGCAAATATATGAACAAAAATATTTTCTTTTCATAGATGCGAAAAAAAAATTTAAATTTGTATGAGGACTATACCTAAAAATGGGAAAAACTTAAGTTATGAATTTTAGCTTAATATCTTTTAAACTGACCGAATACACTGTGAAGAAACAAACAGACGGAGAGACGGACGGATGAACAGATGGACATGGCTAGATCGATTCGTCTCGTCGAGCTGATCAAGAATATGTATATATATATATATTTTATATGGCACCTTGGATCTGCCATACAAACTGCTTAGGAACACAAAAAGCTTAAGTTTAAAGTTTCAGGTCAATATCTTTAAAACTTTCCGAGGAAAACGCATTGCAACAGACGGACGGACGGACGGACGGACAGACAGACAGACGGACATGGCTAGATCGATTCGTCTCATCGAGCTGATCAATATATATATATACATTTTATAGGGTCATACGATGCCTCCTTCAATGCGTTAAAAACTTTCAGACAACTGATTATACTCTTCACACTGCAAGTGGCGGGTATAAGAAAAAAGGAAAACGTTAACTTCGGTAGAACCGAAGCTTAAATATCCGTCACACGATGATTGATTATATTTTCTTAAATGAATATGATCGTTTGGTTTGTGAAAGTGTTATGTATTGGGTGTACAACTAAATAATTTCGTATTTTTTTCTTAAAAAAACCATTTATTTAAGTATGAAAGTGAAAAAATATTTTATTCAAAATATTGTCCATCGGAAGCGGTAACTTTTTTTCCATCTTTCAGGCAATTTATGGATTCCATCCCAAAAAAACTTCTCATCTTTTGCGCCGAGAAAATCATCAAGCCATTTTTTAATACCTTTAACATTGGTGAACCGTATTCCAGAAAGGTGATTCTGCATCGACCGAAACAAGTGGTAATCAGAAGGAGCTATGTCTGGGCTATAAGGCGGGTGAGGTAGAATTTCCCATCCAGCATTTTCCAAATAATTTTTGACCGGTACTGCAACATGTGGCCGAGCATTGTCATGATGGAAAATCAATTTTTCGTGTCTGGTCGCCCATTCTGGCCGTTTTACTCAATTGTTGCCTGTATAGCTCTCCCGTGATTGTCTGGCCCGATTTTAACAGCTCATAGTACAGCACACCCTTCTGATCCCACCAAATACAGAGCATTACCTTCAAACCATGAATATTCGGCTTTGGTGTCGATTTGGCTGGTTGGCCTGGCTTCACATATGATCTTTTACGCTTAGGTTTGTCGTAATGAATCCACTTTTCATCGCCAGTGACAATACGATGCAAAAACGATTTCTTTTTGTGGCGATTAAGCAGCAAAAGCAAACCTTCCCGCAAAAGCTGTTTTGTTGGAACGTAACTTGACATTTTGACTGTAATAAAAAAATGCATATTCACTGTGACATATCAAATGTTCTTGATTTTTTGGCGCGCTTTAACAAAGAATAGCTGTCACTGTCAAAATATTGACTACATAAATAGATATGAGGTTAGTAACAAATACGAAATTATTTAGTTGTACACCCAATATTATACTATATATATGCTTCATTTGATGATCCTACTTTAATCATGTGTCCCATTGCCTGCTACAATAATTAATTTGAGTATATTTGAGATAAATCGTTTCATAAGTAAGGATTTTTTCATATAAAAAATAAAAATTGGTTGTAAATTTGTATGGGGTTATCTGCTACAGTGGACCCACCTCAACGTGGTGGGTCCACCATGTTGAAATTTATGAGGAAATTATCGTAAATAACAATTTCTTAATTAAATAAGTATGCGTTCATTTATAGTGCGGTAACTCAGCTGGTCAGATCCTTTTTAGACGTCGTCTTGTAGTCAGCTCAAGTATATGTAAGTTACTCATCTCGTTGTTTGAATGTGACTGTATTCACGTTTTGCGTAAAAACTTTTCTTTCTGGAGTTTCTGTGTCCAAGGACAGCCTTTTTTTATTGGATGTTTATGACTATGTCGATGTCAGCATAAAGCTCGTACAGTTCATCGTTCGGCTGCATACGGATGTCATTTTCCACTCTAACTGGACCAAAGATTCTCCGAAAAAACTTCATCTCAAATACGCCAACTTATCCGATTCTGTCATGACCCATGTCTCCGAGCCATACATCAGAGTTTATGCATACATCCAATCAAATCTTTGTTACAAACAACAAAAATATATGAGCAGATAATCTATTCTATTTTAGAATAAGTAATCAACACTTTAACCTTTTTTGTAAACTGTTGTTCAGGTATGAACATCGGATTCGGTTTATCTGTTTATACTTATTCAATACGCGATAAGAATAGTCAAGATATCCCGCAGCGACAATATTTTTTAAACACACACACAAGTCATAACATTTTACGATCGTGCTAAGTGATGCTCAGCACTTAAGTAGTAATGCGATGACTCTTGACTCCTGCACACATGATTTACTCAACGCCTAAAATAGATAAGCTATTTTTATAGTCATATTCATTGTAAACATACACATAATATAATTTTACACATACAGTCCCTTTATTTTGAAATGTAAAATAGTATATAAGGCAAACATTTTTTGAATAAAGTATCATTTGAATTTTTCACATAACATAACACGGTTGTTATTGATTTAAATGATCTTGTTTTCAGCCAAATACTAAGTTCCAAGTACTTAGTGTTTGAATTCAGTAGTAATCTCACAAAGCAATTAAATTTCACTCTAAGCCTATATGCTTATGTGTGTTTATTTTGCTCCCTGTTTGATTACGAAGATCCTTGGCCTATGACCATCGGTCATACGTTTGATTTTGATAAAAACCACGGGCCTCGTTTCTGCTACCCATCATCTCAATCTCCTAAACTTCACGCGTTTTCAGTTCTCTTTTCTTCCGTCTGATCAGGCGTTTTTCCTCTCTCCGTTTCTCCATATATCGCTCAACAACGGCTCGTGTTGCTCCCGCTTTCAGAGTTCTTTGTAGTGCCACATTCTTCTCTGTAGTTGCGATGCGACATTAGTCATCGTACCATATCTGCCTTCGAGGTATACTGTAGCCAACAACCTCTTTGGCTGCCGTAGCTAATGAGTTTGAGATACGCTTCCACTGATCGTTTATACAGTCGGAGGCCGGAGGATTCTCTCGATTCTCTCGGAGTAGATGGGAGACCCTTGTTGAGAAGGCACTGCCAGCCGAGGAGTTATCCACGGGTGGATTAACACATCTGAGTCTTCCACCTGGAGTACCATCATTGCATTTGGTACATTTTTTTTCTGTGTGTGTCTCACGGGTTTTTGTTTTAAACATTCCAACGACCAACCTCACATTGAAGAATCGCTCTTTAGAGGGCTCTTACGTCGAGCTGAGATTGCTGTGGTAGTATTCTTGACCGCCCGCTCACCACACGGTCATGAATATATATTGGAAGTGGTTTATTCACTTTTGGCAATATTTGAGCTGAAGGTTGTAAAGAATTTTCAGAGCTACAAGTGTGTTCATCGGACTTGTCAACTGCAAAGGGTTCGAGGCGGTTTGATAAGTATGGTTTGCTGAGCCAATAATTTTGCAGTGTTGTTTGTGTTTTGTTCTTTTGTTTTTTGTTGTTGTTTTGCTTTTATTGTGTTTGCTTACTTGGAAAACGTGCTTTCTTTCAATTTAAACGGCTGATTTTTGTGTGTGTGCTTTCGTTGTTTGTTTTCGGAGAAGTAAAGTTTTCTGGTTAACCAATTGAAGAAGTCGAAGGTACATTTTTGTTATTGTTATTAAAGTATTGTACATCAATATGAGGTGATTTTTGAATTGGAGTGACCAATGAGGATTTAGATGACATGATCGAGGCAGTTGATGAGAATACTGTTGTTGTTCTTGGCGCCGTAGCTGTCGATGTTGTATATCCACTTTGTGTTGTAATTGTTGTTGTAGAGGCTGTTATTGGTTCGAAGGGAGGAAGTGGAGTACTCGGCGTGATACATTAAGCACTCCATGGGAAGTTTCTAGGACGTGAATGAGAACAAGAATTAGCTGACAGGTCTGGTGTAACAACAGACAAGTAGTTTGTGTAATTCATTTTTTATATAATAAAAAAGTTGGTCACCCTTACGCGTTTATTTATGTTTTTCGCTGCTGTTCTTATTTTTCTAAATTTTTAAATAAAGTTAATTGCAACGAATTCAAAATATTTCAACACACTTTTCAGCATGTCGTTTTATAAAATAAACAATATTTTTAACTGCTCTAATAGATTGCTTGTCCTTATATTTGTTGATAGAACATTGGATGTTAAAGTTTCTAGAACTTTACCGGTCTCATTTCCTGAAGATAAATATCACCCAACGCTAAAATTGCTTGTAAATTAACCAATACCTCCTAAACAGATCGTCGCTGGTTTAGTAAAACTGACTTTGCTAAGCTGAATTCTTTATTGCTTGGTACTAACTGGTCTTTTATTTTGGAAAATCTTAGTACAGAAAGTGCGTGTAAAGTGTTTTATGATGTTTTACAACTAAAGTTTTATACCTAAAGTTTTTAAACCTATTTTGGTTTTCACGCTGTTTATGCTATTTAAAAATTCGAGCTATTATAAATGTTTTATCAAATCCAGAAAATCATTCTTTGTCAAATGTTATGCGACAAAGACGTGTTTTTCAAATCGCTCCGTGCTTTCGCTAATTTTATCAGTAAATTCATTTACAAAAAATTAAACGCTTAAAAGAAAAAATGTATAATTAAATATATTTAATATTACTGTAAAGGCAAAAACAAAATATAATATAAATAAAAACAAAAACAATTAATCAAAAATTATGAGCGAAGCTCATCAACAAAACAAAACAAAGAGTCAATGGCTGCGAAAAATACATATTTTTCATTTGTGTCGCCATGCAACAACAAAAATAATTCATCAAACTCCAACTTGTCTGTTGTTACATAAGAGCCGTCAGTTGATTCTTGTTCTTCTTTATCACATTGCAAGATCTCATGGAGTGCTCAATGTATAACGCAGACTTTCAATTACAACACAAAGTGGATGTACAACATCGACAGCTTCGGCGCCATGAACAACAACAGTATTCTCATCAACTGCCTCGATCACGTCATCTAAGTCCTCATTGGTCACGCCAATTCAACAATCTCCTCTTATTGATGTACAGTACTTTAATAACAATAATGAAAATAATTCATCAAATTTCAACTTATCTGTAAAATGTACCTTCTACTTCTTTAATTGTTTTACCAGAAAACATTGCTTTTCCAAAAAACAAACAACGAAAGCACACACACAAAAATCAGCCGTTTAAATTGAAAGGAAACACGTTTTCCAAGTAAGCAAACACAATAAAAGCAAAACAACATCAAAAAACAAAAGAACAAAACACAAACAACACTGCAAAATTATTTTCAAAGCGAACCAAACACATCAAACCGATTCGAATTTTTATCAGATGACAAGTCTGACGAACGTACTTCATCTTCAAATCATTTTCCATCTACCACAAAATTCACCAACATCAACTCCTTACCATCTAACCCAACCTTACGTGATTTTAGTGACATGCATGAGCTAAAACTTATGATGAAGCAATTGATTCAACAAATGTCAGCTATACTTAACATGGTGACACTTTCAGTATCCAAAACAAATTCGCAGATATGTGCTCAGATACACTAGGAACTATTTTCCGGAATGCTAACGGGCTGAGGCAACATTTACTAGAACTAAAGCACTTCCTTCATGAAAATAATATTGATCTGGCACTTATTTCAGAAACACAATTCTCATCTAACCATTTCCCAAAAAAAGCTATAACAGTGCTCGCCATCTCGAGCTTCGGTATAGAAACTTTGAATAACTTTGACATTTGTGAACCGATTGTCTTGTGTAGATACGTTCTGGAAACGTCAGTTCAGTACAATTTTAGTCATGAATAACCTAACACATAAAGAACGTGTTGAGGTGGTGACACTGTTCATTGAAAACGAACGCTCAACTGTGAAAACGCAGCGTGTGTATCAAAAGAAGTACAAAGGCAGAAAAGCGCCTTCCGACAGTACTATTCGCCATTTGCCAGCGAATTTTTTTAAACCACGGCTCAGTGGCGAATCGTGGGCAACACAATCGACCACGTCCCAGGCGTTCCAATGCTGTCACAGCAGCTGTACGGGACAGTGTTGTGGAGGACCCGACTGTGTCTTATCGGCGGCGATCGCAGCATTTAAACGTCAGTGGAACCACAATGCGGCGCGTTTTGAAAGATTTGGGAATGTTCCCGTAGAAAATACAGATAACCCAACGATTATTGGCCGAAGACAAGCCGCTTCGGTTGAGCTACGCCCGGATTTGACCTACAAAACTTCTTTCTGTGAGCTTATTTGAAGAGTAAAGTGTACAACAGTAAGCCAAGGACCATCGCCGAGCTCAAGAACAGTATTCGCATCGAAATGGCCAATATATCGACCGAGAAGCTCGAAAAACTTATGGATAATGCACGAAAAAGAGCCTTCTTCGCGATCTAGAACAAAGGTGGCCATTTGATCGACATTGTATTCAAAAAGTAGCTCACACAAATTGTAAAGGTCCAATCTAAATAAACATATAACATTTTCCATGATATTTTGATTTTTTCTAAAGTTATTCAATGTTTCTATACCGAAGCTCGAGATGGCGCACCCCGTACTTTATAAAAAACAAATCAACCAGACTACACAGGGCATGGGGTTCAGCTCTTCTTATTAAAAATAAAATTAAAAACTTTGGAATTGAACATTTTCGCCACGATTTTATTCAAGCTACTATTTTTCATGTGCAAGATACAAATGGGCGCCTTACAATTTCAGCATTGTACAGTCCGCCTCGACACAATGTCTCATCAACTCAATATAACACATACTGTAAATCTTTAGGTCCAAAATTACTTGCTGCTGGTGGTTTCAATGCAAAACTCATAGCCTGGGGCTCAAGGCTTACCAACAAAAAAGGTAAAATTCTTCTAGAAACAATTCATACCAAACATATTTCAACAGGCGAGAGTTATCAATCCCAATTTGATTGAATTTGATTTTAACAATTAATATAAATGTAATTAAAACACGTCTTGTTCGTTTTACGAATAATAACAGACTGATCTTTATTTATTTATTAGGACATTGTATAAGAACGACAAACACCAATGTGTATGTCTGTGTATGAGTTGACTCTGAGACTCGTGAGTGTGCACATGTATGTGTGTGGTACTGTGACTGGCAGGTAACTCCTCCCCTCCTAGATTGAAGTGAAGGCCAGAACGAAGATATGGTCTGAATGAAAACTAAAAGGTTTGAAGTATCCACCCTTGACGTTCCTTTTCAGCTGGATTAGTCCCACGTAGAGGTCTTCTTTTATTTTAAATTTGTATCTTATTTATACAATTTCATGTTTTTTTTTTTTTTTTTTTTAACAGTTTAAGATTTGTAACAAAATTATAACATATTTTCGTATTCGTATTAAAATTATAACATATTTTCGTATTCGTATTAAAATTTTTTTTTTTTTTTTTTTTTTAAAACAATTCAAGATTTGTAACAAAATTATAAGATATTTTCGTATTCGTATTAGAAATTTTTGTTTTTTTTTTTTTTTTTTTTTTAACAGATTTGTAACAAAATTATAACGATATTTTCGTATTCGTATTAAAATTATAACATATTTTCGTATTCGAATTAAATTTTTTTTTTTTTTTTTTTTTTTTAACAATTCAAGATTTGTAACGGGTATTTAGCTTCAGTTCGTGTTCGTTTTCTTTTTTTTTTTTTTTTAACAATTCAAGATTTGTAACAAAATTATAACATATTTTCGTATTCGTATTAAAAAATTTGTTTTTTTTAAACAATTCAAGATTTGTAACAAAATTATAAGATATTTTCGTGATTCGTATTAAAATTTTTTTTTTTTTTTTTTTAACAAGATTTGTAACAAAATTATAAGATATTTTCGTATTCGTATTAAAATTTTGGCATTTTTTTTTTTTTTTTTTTTTTAAACAATTCAAGATTTGTAACAAAATTATAAGATATTTTCGTATTCGTATTAAAACTTTTTTTTTTTTTTTTTTTTTTTTTTAAAACAATTCAAGATTTGTGTTTTTTTTTTTTATTTATATATACTATATATAACTATGAGTTATTTGGCTTTCTAGTTATACGTTTTATTTTTGACTTATGAATTTTTTTGTTTTTTTGTTGATATAAAGGTAGGACCCTTGTCTTCCAGTACTTTGTGTATTGTAAAACGAGGTGTTAATTTATTTCTTCTATTTTCTCTTCGAAAAATTATTTCGTCTTTGTTAAGTTGTGCTGGGTTAGTTTTGTCTTTGTTTAAAATAGCCGTGCGTTTTTGTGTTTTGTTGGTTAACTGCTGAACTACTTCTGGGTATAATTTTCTTTGGTATAAATTCAATTCTTGTAAGTAGTCATGTTCATTGGTAAAATTAGCTGTTTTATTAAAAATATGTGTTCTACCTGAAAATAATTCAAATGGCGTATAACCTGTGCCTGAGTGAATGGCATTATTATACGTGGTCAACGCTTCCCATAATATCTCTTCGTGTGTGCAAGGTAAACTGTTTCTTTTTTTCAAGTCAAATATGATTCTGTAAGTTTCTGTTAGGGATGAATGAAACCGTTCCACCATGGAGTTACTTGAAGATTGTTGAAATGAAGTTACATGTCTAATGATACTATATTGTTTACAAAACTCAATAAAAATATTTCCCGCAAATTCTGGTCCTTGGTCACAAATTATCTTCTTTGGTATTCCGAAAGTACAAATAAAATGTTTGACTGATTTAACAACATTGATACAGTTTCTAGCAGGTATGGTGTAACCAGTAGCAAATCTAGATAGTTTGTCAATTATTGTTAATATATATTCGTGGTTTATTGAATATATATCCATGTGAATTATATCTAATGGCTGTTGTGGTATTTCGGGTTCTTGAAATGGGACTTTTTGGGGTTGTCTGTCATATTTCATTGTTTGACATATGTCGCAATTATTGATTGTTTGTGAAATTTTTTGTTTCATGTGGGTAAAGTATATAGATCGTTTTAAATGAGCGTATGTTTCGTCGATCCCTCTATGATTATTTTTTAGGTGATATTCCCTAATTTCCTTTTGCTGATTGTCGGGTGTTATAATTTCTCTTAAAAATTCTGTGCACCTTAAAACCTTGTAAATTTGACTATGAGCAAAGTATTTTAAATACACTTGCTGCACTATTTTAAATATTGTGTCTGTTGCAAGTATTGCGCAAGTTTTATTCGGCTTTAAAACGGATTTCAACAGTTTTGTCATAACGTCTTCGTTAAAAATGGGCTCAGAAATGGTACGCCTTATTTTGTTTTTGAAAGGCACTTCTACCTTAATATTTGATTGACCGGATTCTTGAAAAATAATTTGTATATTAAAGTCATTAAGTGGTTTTTCAGAAATGAATATACCTTTTTCCCAATTTTCTTGTGCAGAATGTATAGTTTCTCCACAGGTTGCATCAATTGACCCACTCTCACCTATATTTACATCTATTTTTGTTCTACTCAACGCATCTGCAATCACATTCTGCGACCCTTTTTTATATATCACCTCATAATCATATTCCAACAATCTTAATTTCCACCTGACTAATTTTGAATTTGGTTCCTTAAAACTCATTAGCCAAGTTAGAGGCTTGTGGTCTGTTATGATTTTAAACTTTTGGCCAAAAAGGTAGGGTCGGAAATGTTTTATTGCCCAAATTATGGCAAGCATCTCTTTTTCAACCGTGGAGTAGTTTGATTCAGTATCGGATAAGGTTCTGCTAGCAAATGAGACAGGTTTGTCTGACCCCAAAGTTCCCTGGGATAATACTGCCCCTAAAGCGAAATCACTAGCATCCGTTGTTAATATGAATGGCTTTGTAAAATCAGGATAAATCAGTATAGGGTCGTTACATAAAAGAGCCTTGCAAACTTCAAACGTTGATTGAAACTCTTCATCTATAATAACTTTAGTTTTTCCTTTTAATTGTTTAGTTAGGGGTTTAGTTATTTTAGCAAAATCTTTTATGAATTTTCTGTAGTAACCCATTAACCCCAAAAAGGATTTGATTTGTTTTTGGGTCCTTGGTAAAGGAAATTTCTTTATAACTTCGATCTTGGATGGATTTGGTTTTATGCCATCTGCACTTACAACATGTCCTAAATACTCAACTTCTTTTCTTAAAAACTCAGACTTATCTGTTTGTAGCTTTAAATTTGCAGCTCTTATTTTTTTAAAAACATTTCTTAAATGTTGAATATGCTCTTGTAAAGAGGATGAAAATATAATAATATCGTCTAAATATATTAGGCAATATATACCAAGTATATCTCCAAACAAAGAGTCCATCACTCTTTGAAAGGTTGCCGGGGCATTGGTAAGGCCGAATGGCATTCTAACAAACTCGTAATGTCCTCCTTCTGCTGAAAATGCTGTTTTTGGAATGTCATTCTTATGCATCTCAATTTGGTGGTAGCCACTGGCTAAATCTAATAACGAAAAATATTTAGCTTTTCCTAATTTGTCTAAAACATCGCTAATTATTGGCATGGGATATTTGTCCTTTATGGTTTTATCATTAAGTTTTCTATAATCTACCACTAATCTCCACTTTCTTTGTCCTGTTGCGTCTAATTTCTTTTGTACTAACCATACAGGCGCACTCCAGGGGGAATGACTATGTCTAATGATTTTTTGATTAAGAAGTTTTTCTATCTGAACTTTCACTTCTTTTCTTTCATTAAAACCATATCTATATGGTCTTGTATAAAGAGGAATATCGTCTATTGTAGGAATTTTATGTTTAACACTGTTTGTGAATGTTAATTGATTCTTATCATCGTAAAATATTTCGGCAAATTCTAAACAAAGTTTCTTTAAAAACTCAATTTCTTCAGTGTTTAATTGATTGGTTCTTATTTTTCTCTTGAAAATTAAATGAGCTTGTTGCTGAATTTGAAGCGTTTTGAAAAGCCAAATTTACCTCGTAGTGTTGTTCCTTTATGTATGGAGTTACTACTAGTGGTTGATCAAAATAAATAATTTTTTCTGTGTCTGCGTAGTTAGTAATTTCAATCATGCTAAAATTATTTGTTGCTGAATATAATCCCTTTGAAATAACTAATTCGTTACCTAATCGAATTTCTGGGCAATAGAAAACACCCTCCTTTAAACTTACAGGTATTTTAATCATATATCTTGTTGCTTCTTCAATCACTTGTCTTTCGCCTATTAGATTTTCTTTTGTGTGTATGACCAATTGCGTATTGGGTGTTTGTAGAATTAATTTACCTACATCGACCCTTGCTCGTAATTGTTTTAATATATCAATGCCAATGAGGCCATCAAAAAATGAGTGAAATTTGAATAGCAAAAAAATTAAATGTTCCCTGTTGTTGGAACTCATCAAATATCTTCAATGTGCAGGCTAAATCTAATGTATGTGAGTTTACTATTGTTTTTATTACTTTTGGTTCATTTAGTCTTATATGGTATTCTGGTGGCACAAATAAAGGGTCAATAAATGATACTGTAGATCCTGTATCAACAAGAAATTTTAATTGTTTACTAAACCCGGATTTTATCAAGACATAAGGTAGTTCAGTTCCATGCCTGTCTCTTGTTATGTACCCTGGTTGGTTATTGAGGCTGCTAATTGAAAATTTTCGCTATCGTCAATATTGTGTAATTCTCCCTGATTATTATTTTGCTTGGCCTCGTCTCTAGACTTTAACGATTTATACGAATGTTGAGAAAAATTTGTGTTTCTTGTTTGTCCACTATAAGTTTTTCTGTCATTGCGTTTGAACTGACCGTTTTGTTGCTCTTTATTAGTGTTATCGCGGCTATACGGTTTTTTATTGTAATTAGTTTTCCCTTCAAATTGTTGATTCTGTGTTCTATTTCGCTCTTGACCCTTAAAATTATTGTTCAAGTTTTGATTTGTTTGACCCCAGGATCTAGCTTGTCTATGATTTTTAAAAATTTCTTTTTCAGCTAGAGCTAACTCATAGGCTGTAATAATATCTGATGGGTCTCTTCCTCGGATCATGGGTCCTAATGGTCCTCGTAACCCTCTTAGGAATGTGGCTAAGCATTGCTTTATAAAAAAATCTTTTTTTGTTTCCCGCACTGTTGGATTAGTTTCCTTTTCGTCAACAATGTTTATTAAAGCTCTCTGCATGCTGGTAACCTTTTCGTAAAGAATTTCAACAGGGTGACTTTGTGTTGTTAAAATACCCAGTTCAGCAATTAAGTCGGATTCTGTCCTTTTGTCCGAGAAGTGTCTTTTAAGTGTATTTTTTATATCGTTCCAATTTAATTTTACTCTTGTTTGATATAATATTTCGTGGGCTTTCCCTTGAATTTTATTTCTTATTGCTCTTAAAACAAATAATCCTGTCGGAGTTTGTTCTGAGCCTTTTATAAACAAAAGAACTTCTTCCACATTGGTAATAAATTCTCCTAGTTCTTCTATATTTCCTGCATAAGTTGGCATTGTTTTTATTACATCAGAGATTTTGAAGCTACCTGTTATATTTTGCATATTTGTATTGGCTTCTTGAGCCGGTGGTATGTGTTCATCTAATGACATATTTAAAATCGGAGATTCTTCCCTGTCTGCTATATTAACAGTGCGTCTTGCACTTCTTGTTGTTGTTGTTTCTGACATTATTTACGTAATTGTATGAGTATGTAATTAGTGTGTGATGGATATGTATATAATTTGTGTATTGAAATAGATTTCTTACTTTAAATTAGATTTTACTTATTTTGCTTTCATTGTTGGTGGTAAAATGTACGGCATATGTTGTATTTGTATAACGTCTATCCACTTGTAATGTGACAATGAATGTGGGTTGTGATTCGCAGTTGTTGTGTTTCCGTATTTTATCTTCCTTTTGTTTTTTTGTTTTTTTTTTTTTTATTCTATGAAGAATAATATTCTTATTAGTAATTGTTTTGTATATTATCATTATAATTTGTTTCACATAAGTATTGAAAAATTGTATTCTTGTTTTATTTCATAACTGTGCTGAAGCTAGGCAGGATTCTTGCGCGTTGCAGTTATCATGCCTAAGGGCGGACAGACATCAGTCATGTTTTATACGTATGTCTATACATACTGATACACAAACATTTCGTTCTTACTTACTTGTATATCGTGCGGTATTTAAAATTTGCATTTTGATTTTTTTTTATTATTTTTTTTTATTTTTTGTATTTAATAAGAAAATTAGAGTAGTCCAAGATCCTTGCTCGATGCAGTGATCCTGTCCAGACATCAAGTTTTGTACTTTTCACTTTCCGATAACACTTTGATATTTTTTATTTTAGTTTAGTGAAATACTTCGAAAACTTTAAATAATTTCGCCACTTGTAATTATTTTATTTGCTAATGAGCAGCAACGTCCACACGCAATGCGATTCAAAATTGAAATGATTTCGTCGCTGTCGTCCCGCAAAATAACGCAGTAGCGACAAAAGATTTTTGTGCAGCGACGGTCAGCAGCGTCTTCATGTCGCGACATCTCTGGCGTGTTACTCTAGTTGCACTCAATATATAATGTATGCTTGTCAATAAAACAAACGTAGTTGAAAGAACGGTCAGCGGCTCTTCAGCGGCCGGCGGCACCATCGCAAAACTACAAATTAGCCTAAAATTTGCTTGTCAATGTATAAATAAATGCGTAGTTAATAGGAATCGCTGAATTCGAGTAACGGTCAGCGGCGTCTTCATGTCGCGACGTCTCTGGCGTGTTACTCTAGTTGCACTCGCAAAACTACAAAATGTAGCCTAAAATTTGCTTGTCAATGTATAAATAAATGCGTAGTTAATAGGAATCGCTGAATTCGAGTAACGGTCAAAATTATAACTGAAGCAATATTTACGAAGATGATGAAACAATTTTGTCCTTGGAAAATTCGGTATGCAAGTATAATTGCAGTTTAAAATACTACTAATACTAATATACTGCACTGATTGTGACAATATTAAATATATGTATGCATGTGTATAATGTGTTTTATTTGATTGCCTCGTTCGCTCTGTCCGATACAGAAGGTTCGATCGTTAAATGCCCTTTAGTGCATTTAATGATCTTTAGCACGACTAGACAACAATTTATGCAGTATTATTTTAATTGCATAAAATAAATGTAAAATGTATAGAACATAATATCATCATCAATATATATTTTTTATATTTATTTATTTTTTTTTTTTTTTTTTTTTTTATTTTTTATTTATTTATTTATTTTTTTTTTTTTTTTTTTTTGATTGCCTTGTTCGCTCTGTCCGATACAGAAGGTTCGATCGTTAAATGCCCTTTAGTGCATTTAATGATCTTTAGCACGACTAGACAACAATTTATGCAGTATTATTTTAATTGCTTAAAATAAATGTACAATGTATAGTACATAATATTATAATCATTATATATATATATATGTATTTTTTTTTATTAATTATTAAATAAAAATATACTTATGCTTTGCAATATTTATAAAGGTAGGTTCCTTCGGGGCACTTCTTCCTGTCCCTGAAGTCGTCAGGCTGCGCCAGTTATCAATCCCAATTTGATTGAATTTGATTTTAACAATAAATATAAATGTAATTAAAACACGTCTTGTTCGTTTTACGAATAATAACAGACTGATCTTTATTTATTTATTAGGACATTGTATAAGAACGACAAACACCAATGTGTATGTCTGTGTATGAGTTGACTCTGAGACTCTCGTGAGTGTGCACATGTATGTGTGTGGTACTGTGACTGGCAAGTAACTCCTACCCCGATTTTAATTCAAAATGATAACAGTAAAAAAAAACAAAAAAAAAAAAAAATTTAAAAAAAAAAAATAGCCGTTAAAAGCTTAATCAGACTAAGAATCAAAATATGGAAAATTGTCTGACTAATTAAAGCCCAAACCATAGGCACAAATTTTTCCCCATGGAAGGCTTCAAAAAACTCAGAAAATCAACAGCCATTAATGCTCCATTAAAGAAATCGGATGGTACTAATGCTAAAACAGACAGAGGTGTAACTACTAAGGAAGTTAATCAAATTTATCCACAATATCAAAGCAAACAAGTCTCCTGGCTACGAAATGACAACTAGAAAATTGCTTAAAGAACTTCCAATTAATGCTATTTTTTATGTGCGGAATATGTTTAACGCAATAATAAGATACAAATATTTTGCCAAGACGTGGAAGGTAGCAGAGGTCATAGCTATTCCAAAACCTGGTAAAGATGGCACAAGTGCAGCGTTTACCATCCGATAAGCCTTCTTCCAATATTATCAAAAGTTTTGAAAAATATTTCTTAACAGACTTCAACCTATTCTAGATAATAGTTACATTATACCTAACCATCAGTTTAGGGTTCGGAAACATCACTCCAACCATTGAACAAATTCATGAGAGTAGTTAATAAAATTTCTACAGATCTAGAAGATAAAAAGTATTGTATTGGAATATTTCTTGATGTTGAAAAAGCATTCGACAAGGTATGGCACATTAGTCTATTGTTTAAATTAAAAAATCATCTTCCATCAGATTTTTACCACATGCTAAAAAGTCACCCTATCTGATCGACACTTCAATGTAAAAGTTGTAGGCGTTAACTCTACAATAAGGCCAATAAAAGCAGGTATACCTCAAGGTAGCGCTCTTGGACCATTCTTATACGTCCTTTTTACACAAGACTTACCTATTCCAATAGAACACTCTTCTATGATATCAATTTTCGCAGATGACACAACTCTTCTTTATTCACACAAAGACACCAAAAAATGGTTTGATAAACGGGCCATAAAAATTAACGAAAACAAAGCTACTCAAGTCATCTTTAAAACCAAAATTCGCAACGTTAGAGAAGAACAAATAACAGTTAGTAGAAGTTACAACACCAGAATCCTGTCATATTCAAACAACGAGATGAGTAACTTGACCATACTGGAGCTAACTACAATACGACGTCCGAAAATGATCAGACTAGCTGACTTATCGCACTATCAATAAACAACTATTTATATAATTATGAAATTGTTATTCACGATAATCTTCATTGTTTTTTATTTGTAATTGAAAGAAATTGTTCTCTTAAATTAATGTTATTCCTTTATCGATAAAATGTACAAAATGTTGTTGTAGACAGATGAATAAATTTATTCATAGGAAAATAAAAAAAACAAGAAAGAACGATATCTTCGGAAAAACCGTAGCTCAAATACCCACCACACGAAACTATATTCATTTTCTTGAAAAAAAAAAAAAATAGAAGGTGAGTTTGTATGGGTCTATATGTTATAGTGGCTCGATCCTTGTCATATCGGATGCATATTCATAGGATAACAGTAGAAGTGATTTTACACAGGTTGGAGTGAATAGATCCATAAATAAGAACTATTTTCATACAAAATCTGAAAAATGTGCGCTTGGTTTGTATTAGGGGCCATATAAAAAAATGGGCGTGGCACCTTTCTTTTGAAATTGAATGTCATTAAAAGTGCTTTTACTTATATTTGTAGTAAATATATTTACAAATAATAACAATTTTCATACAAAAATCAAAAAAAATGGTTAGTTTGCATGGGGGCTATATCTAAAAATGGGAGTGGCACCTTTCTTCTGATGTTGGATGGATGGATATTGGATTAAAAGTGTTTTACCCGATTTGTAGTCAAAACATTCATAAATAATAACTATTTTCAAACAAAAAAATCGAAAAAATGGAAAGTTTGTATGGGGGCTATATCTAAAAGTGGGCGTGGCACCTTGGATCTGCCATACAAACTGCTTAGGAACACAAAAAGCTTAAGTTTAAAGTTTCAGGTCAATATCTTTAAAACTTTCCGAGAAAAACGCATTGCAACAGACGGACGGACGGACGGACAGACAGACGGACATGGCTAGATCGATTCGTCTCATCGAGCTGATCAATAATATATATACTTTATGGGGTCTCCGATGCCTCCTTTAATGCGTTACAAACTTTCCGACAAACTGATAATACCCTTCACACTATGTGTGGCGGGTATAAACAATGAAAAACGGTAACTTCAGTGGAACCGAAGCTTAAATATCCGTCACACGTATTTTTAAATTGTTAATGTGTTAGCATAAGTGGCTTAAATAGAACTTCGAGATGGGATGGGACGGGGTCAATGGTCTGATACAACTCACGTAAAGACACAATATTGGAATTGGATGATATTGGATGATATTAAAAGTGATTTTACCCAATTTGGAGTCAATACATTACTAAAAAGTAACCATTTTCACACAAAAATTCGAAAATGGGCGTGGCACCTTGCTTTTGATATTGGTTGATACAAGTTGTGTTTTTTAGGCAATTTGGAGTGAATACATTCCTAAATAATAACCAATTTCATACAAAAATTCAAAAATGGTCGGTAAGTTTGTATGGGGGATATACCTCAAAATGGGCCTGGCACATTTGATCTGGTCGTTGCCAAGAAAAGCTTAAGTTTCAAATTTCCGCTTAATATCTCTTGTAGTCTCCGAGTAAATCGGGTTGAAATAAACAGACAGACGGACAGACAGTTGGACATGGCTAGATCGACTTATCTCATCGAGCTGATCAAGAATATATATACTTTATGGGGTCTACGACATCTCCTTCAATGCGTTACAAACTTTCAGAAAAACTGAATACACCTTTCACACTACGTGTCGCGGGTATGAAAAAAAAAAACAAGAAAAACCGTTAACTTCGGAAGAACCGAAACTTAAATAAGATTCGTGTGACGGGATCTTTAAATAGTTTATTTGTGATCATCAGTGGCTTAAATACATTTATAAATATATATTTGAAAATAATTACTTTTCATACATTTGTTCGAAAATAATCGAAAAGTTTGTATGGGGGCTATAGCTAAAAATGTGCGTGGCAGCTTGGATTTGACATTGGATGACATTAGAAGTACTTTTACCCAACTTGGAGTGACTATATTCATAAACAATAGCTATTTTCATACAAAAAAATCCGAAAAAACAGTAAGTTCTTATGGGGGCTATACCTTAAAATGGGCGTGGCACTTTGATTTTAACACTTGAATTGGTTAGGACTGAGAAAAGCTTAAGTTCCGAGTTTCACTTTTCTTCGAACCTTTATGCACATGATGTTGTGGGAGGTCTGGAGAGAATAGATTTATATTATAATATCTTTTATATAGAGAACAAAAAGAATGCAAAATGGATCGTTGCATCCATAATTAGTGACAAGTCTGTAGGTAGAACAGTGAATAATTGCAATCCTATTTGGAATAGAAAAATTCAACAGCTGTAGTAAATAAAGTGAATAAATCTCCTCAGATATAAGTTTCTGGATGAATAACACTCCCAATATATTTCTAAGTTTTTCAGTAAGGGCAGATCAATTAGGTTTAGTCGATTTGTATGTGGAGGCAAATTAACATTTGGATTCCAGTCGAAATAACGTAGAGCAAGGAGTAGAAACTGTTTTTGAACAGATTTTAACTGTGCTTGATAGACCATATACTAAGGTCCTCAAATACAGGAGGCATATTCCAGTATTGGGCGGACTAAAGAAGTAAATAAGAAGTGATGTACGGATCGTTAAATTCTTTCGACCAACGTTTAATAAAGCCAAGTAAACCCATTGCCTTGGTGCAAATTACGTCAATGTGAAGTGAGCAGACGAAAATTTTGTGTCAAAGGACCGAATTTTCAATACGGAAAAAAAGGGTTTCTACAAACTAACGACATAACTTTAGACTTGGTACAGTTAAGCACTACCGTTGCGTGGTAACCAGCAATGAAGCTCATTTGCAATTAATCATGGCCAGCAGCTACAGGTTAGACATCGTCAGCATGCATTAACGTATGACTGACGATGCCAAACTCTGGAAGATCATTTATGAAAAGTATAAACAGAAGTGATCCAAGATGACTACCCTGAGACACACCAGAAAGAACTTCAATTCAGTTCGATATACAAGAGTCAAAAGCTACACATTGTCTGCGCGAATCGAGATGCGATGAAATCCAATTTAACAAGTTCGATGGAAAACCGAGGCACTTTAATCTGTGAAGCAATTACTGATAGTTAACACTGCTGATCAGCAATATATATACTTTATGGGGTCTACGGTGTCTTCTTTCATGCGTTACAAACTTTTAGACAACCTGAATATTGGTTACAATAAACTGAGCTTTTTCTTTTTCTCTGTGGCTAATCTTCCCAGGGCAACACTACAGAAAGTAAGAGCGTCAATGAAAGAATTTGAGAGAAACGATTTCTATTGGAGCTTAAGATAATTTACCATTTTTCCCACCATAGAATAATATTTAACTTGAGCGTTATAAAATTCTCCATTGACTTTGACATTTTCGTCGAGAGATAATGACTCACGATGCAAAACATTAGAATATGCGAACAAGAACTCTTGCCAAGAAAATTTTAAGATATTAAGATCGTATCTCCTGATCTCTACCTCGCTTCTACTTGTACTTCCTTCGAAATCTTTAAACGAAAATAAGGGAATGATTTCTAGTTCTGCTATGAATTGAAGAAATTGTACCATTTTAATATCAATTTCACATTAACTGGGAGATAATAAAGAAAATACAAATCAAAAATTTGTGCAACAAATTGTGAGTGAGAATAACTTGAAAACTTATAGAAAGAACCAAAACTAAATTGTGTTTACAACTTTTGAAAATGATGGTCAGCCCTATGTATAAGCAAACTGCATCAAAATATCAAAATGTTCATGTAAAAATTGTTAGCGATTGAAAAAACAAATACGCCTAAAAGCAAACCGTTAAAAATATTAACATTACAGTATATAATCGAATATTTTGCGTTAACTGATGTATGTATGTACATTAGGGTGGTTCAAAAAAGTTATATGCGCTCACCTTCTAGGATTGTTCTATGTCGAAAATAAGAACATGTATTTTTTTTTTAATCGAATAATATTTAATGGTGCCGCAAAGCCATACATTATGAGTAGAAACCTGGATACTTCGTAGAATAACATTCAATAATTCATTTTTAAATATTAACTTTTTTTTTACAGAATTAAAAAAAAACTAGGGAAAGGATAACTTCGGTGGAACCGAAGCTTATATACCCGTCACACGTATTTTAAAATTTTTAATGTGTTATCATCAGTGGCTTTCATAGAACTTCAAGATAAGATAGAATGGGGTCAACGATCTGATACAACTCACAATTTGTATGGCCAATGCCAAAAAGTGAATGATATTAAAAGTGTTTTCAACCAATTGGGAGTCATTACATTACTAAAAAAAAAACATTTTCATAAAAAAATTCAAAAATGGACGGTAAGTTTGTATGAGGACCTTTGCTAAAAATAGGCGTGGAAAATTGCTTTTGATATTGGATGCTATTATATGTGTTTTTAGGTAATTCGGGATGAATAAATTATTAAATAATAACCATATTCATACAAAAAATTCGAAAATGGGCGGTATTGTTGTATGGGGACTATACCTAAAAATAGGCAAGGCACATTTAGTTTGTCATTGGATGACAGTAAAAGTGTTTTTACCCAATTTGGAGTGAATATATGCATAAATAATAACTATCTTCATACAAAAAAATCTAAAAAAGGTTAGTTTGTATGGGGGCTATACCTAAAATTGGTGTGACACTTTCATATTCAAACTTGGCCTGGTCGTTGCCGAGAAAAGCTTAAGTTTCAAATTTCAGCTTAATATCTCTAGTAATCTCCGAGTAAATCGTGTTGAAATAAACAGACGGACAGACTGATGGACATGGCCAAATCGATTCGTCTCGTCGCGCTGATCAATAATATATATACTTTATGGGGTCTCCGATGCCTCCTTTAGTGCGTTACAAACTTTCCAACAGACTAATAATACCCTTCACACTATGTGTGGCGAAGACAAGGAGGCACGTGTTATAAAAAAACACTAAGGATAAATTTATTGTGTATGTATCTATTTAATATGTGTGTATATGGTGCTTTTGAATGTACATGCAAATGGCTTTCGGCACTTTTTATTTTAAAGTGTTCTAAAGGTCTCCCGGTTTACCCGGGTGAAAGGCAGAAATAGCTTAGCTTCCCAGAGTCCGTCTTCATAAATTTGTATTTGCAGACCCCTGAAGAAATGAAACCAAGTTTTATTTTGTGTTAAATTTATTATTATGTGTTTCTTTATTACAATATATTTTTTTATTAATTTAGTAATTTAGCAAATTATTCTATTTTATTCTTCAGCAATTCAGTATTTTCTTCTATTTTTATTTCCATATTTTCCTAATTTGAGTCCCATTCCCCAAATCTTTCCTACATTCCAATTTAACGACATTTTTCCTTGATTTCGAAACAAAACTGACTGCCCATGTTCCTCCCACTTCGGAACAAAACTGAATTCTAAGCACAAATGCTGCTTTTTATGTACCCGACATCAATACATTTTGCAAAAACAACTTTATTTTTTTTGCAAAATTATATTGAATATTCGCATTTGCCCATTACTTGGTATTGCCCTGTGCATCAATACACAAGCTCTGCGTAAGCACACATATCCTCTTTACAGTATTGTGCCTATGACGTTATCAACATAAGTTTGATTGTTATATTATATTATATTATTATTCTATATTACGTAAAAAATATCATAAAAATCCTTTTCATAATTATAACTGCTACTATAAATGTTGTGACGTCGCGGAGGGTCTCTCAAACTTTGTAAATAAAACGAAATAAAATCAAATCATCAAATTATTATAATAGGAACTTTGATTGTTAAGCCAAATTAATATAATAGTAATAATACAGTAGTCTGAACTGTCGCACGGGAGTGTTAAATGGGTTAATCCATTGAAGAGATACATAAACTCAGAAAACAACAAGAAGAACATTGCAATAGCAAGTAAGGAGTTAAACTTTAGTCAGTAGCGGTAACTGTAATACACAAACAAATACAGTGCAGAGGAAAAATAGAAAGATAATAGAATAGCCACGCACAAAGCTACAAAAACCTGTAGAGTTGAGCAACAACAAAGTGCTGCTGCCTGTGATAAGCAGTCAACGAACACATAGGCAGGATAACTGGCAGAGAGTCGGCAGAGGCTGACGAATTAGTCTAGACCAGAGAACTGCAAGAGTGTGACTTTTTGCCACCTTACTCACACCCAACAATATTTGAGTGCCGGTGCCACTCAGCACCGGCTCAGCAAAGTAAAGACACACACTCATAAAAAATTGTGTTTGTGCTATGAGTGCCAGCAATTTCATGCTTACGATCACTCAATGTACCGTTGTTTTTTTTACACACACACCCAAGTGTTTTTCGGCAACGCGTGCCGGACGCACTCACACCTAAAACGAATGTAGAAATAAGCGCAAGTGAAAAAAAAGCAATGCGCAATAAACACATGAACAAAAAACAACACAGTAACACCCGAGTGTTTTGTGGACACCATGGTGTGTTTGTGCATTGCAAATTATCGGCTGTTTGGTTTACACTAATCATTTCTAAGCTTTCTAGCAGTGCTTGTTTGATTTTGTGACTGACAGGTTTAAAAAATGACAGCGGAAGTAATTAAATATAAAATAGAGTGTGGAGAATATACAGTAGCGGCGAAACACAAAGGGAAAAGTTTAATTTGGTCCATATTATGTGAAATTTTCCGAGAGGACCAAACTGTTCTTGAGGGGTGGGTTTTCTGCCAAATATGCAAAAAAGTTTTAAAATTTGCTGGCAACCAGACGTCCAATCTGTCGCGTCATAGATGCTGTTTGGCCTTACGCAAGCCAACAGAAGCTAAGAAAGTTTCAACGACAGACAAAAACACGGCTATAATGAAGTGTACTGAGTGGGTTGTTGCGGATTGTCGGCCGTTTTCTGCAGTGAATGGGGCTGGATTTCGCAACCTTGTGGAATTTTTTGTTAAGATTGGTGCTAACTATGGACCTAATGTTGATATTGATGACCTTCTGCCTAACGCAACTACATTGAGCCGAAATGCGGAAAAAGACGCGGAAAAAAAGCGAAATATTGTCTCCAGCCAAATAAAAGAAGCGGTAGATAATGGTGCAGTATCTGCAACAATTGATATGTGGCAGACCAATATGTTAATTGAAATTTTTTGGGTGTGACTCTTCATTTTTTAACAGAATTTAAAATGCATGACATCATCTTAGGCTTAAAATCAATGGATTTCGAAAAATCCACTGGCGAAAATATTCTAAACAAAACAAAAGCCGTTTTTGCCCAATTTCAAATTGACAACATTGCCAGCATTAAATTCGTAACAGATAGGGGGACCAATATTAAAAAAGCATTGGGCCAAAATATTTGAATTAATTGCTGCACTCATTTGTTTTCAAATGTATTGGAAAAATCATTTGATGAAGCACATGAGCTAAAGGAAATATTGTGCGCATGCAAAAAAGATAGTTAAATATTTTAAAAGGCTAGTTTGCAGCATAGGCTAAAGACGACTTTAAAAAATGCATGTCCTACTCGATGGAACTCAAATTATGTAATGATTAATTCAATAGTAGAAAATTGGACGACAGTGAATCAAATTTTAAGTGAGACTGAAGGAGGCCAAAATCTTATTGTCACAAGCATATCTACTTTGAAAGCAATACTCGTTCTTCTTGAAGATTTGGAGAGAATTTTTAAAGAACTGCAAACATGTAGCTCTCCTTCAATTTGTTATGTATTGCCCTCAATTACTAAAATAAAAAAGCTTTGCGAGCCAAATTGTGAAGACAATTCAGTTATGTCAGCTCTTAAGAATAGAATTTCAATTAACGTCGAAACAATCTGGAGGGAAAACATACTTATATGGCACAAGCAGCCTTTTTTCTATATCTAATATATATAAAGGAAATAGCACTTTTTCAAGCGACGAATCAAATTCAGCCAGCTCAAGCAGTCAATTAGCATCTAGACCTAAAAGCCAAGCGATTGTGCCAAAAACAACATTTTTCTTTTCCCAACTAGTGGCTCAGTACAATAATAATGGTAAATCACCCTCAGATGAAATTGAAACTTATTGTACTGAGCGAGTTGCATTAAGCGAGGACTTTGAACCAATTGAGTGGTGGAAAAACAAAGAAAATTGCTATCCGCTTCTATCAAAATTAGCTTTGCAACTTCTAACAATACCTGCAAGCAGTGCAGCAGCTGAAAGGGTGTTTTCTTTAGCGGGAAATGTTATAACCGATAAAAGAAATAGATTGGGGCCGAAAACAGTAGACAACTTGCTTTTTTTACACTCTTACTATAAAAATGTAAACTTTTAAAATCAATTATTTTCATTTCATTTTTAATTTTGGTTCTTATATTATTTTTGTTTTTACTAGTTTTTATTTATGAACTCACTGAAGAGTGTATATGTGTATGTTATTTTTAATTTTTGGAGTTATGTAATTTAGTTTTAATTAATTTTTAGTTTTGTTTTAAAAATATTATTTTTGAACTCACTGAAGAGCGTAAATATATATTCTTTGTAAAATAAATAAAATTTTCTTTCTTAAATTTCTCAGTGTATTGTGTTATTTTCTGGTCTAGACAGTTCGTCTTGAGTAAAAAGGCAGTGCAGATCACTCTTAAGATCTTTGTGAGTTAAATAGTAGTTTGCTCTAGTAGTCTAGTAACCAGTAGTTGATGATCAGCGGATAGTACTTTGCCACTGACAATCTAGTAGCCCGTAGTTAGTGTTCACGGCGTATCGTACTACGCTAGCTCGTAAAATAACAGTGAGAAGCACCCCAAGTGTTGGAGGAGAGTCGGGAAGAAGTCGGAGCCAAAGCGGGACATTCCGGAGAAGCAGGAGCTTCAGGCGAGGGTCATCCCAGGAGATCGGGAAGTTAACTTTAAGTAATTTTATGCAGTGTAAAAATAATAAATTTATTAACTAAGATAGTTTAAGTAGATTTACGGAAATAAATAAAGTATGTATGAAGAAGCGACTTGTATTTATTTTAAAAGAGAACAAAACTGTGCTTAAAGGTCTCAACAATCAATAAATCGACGAATCTTGGCGAACGGCAAGCGTACCCCCGCCGGAGACATCGTTACAATATACTAACATTAATAACTTAACCTTTCTGCTGGCATTCAGACTTCCGCTGTATAATATGACTATTTTTTCCTTTCAAACACTTCTATTCAATATACATATATTTCAGCGTGAAATTGATCGATTCAAACCTGGTTGCAAACCATAGTTGTAACTAGCCTTTTGTTACTGTAATGACGTTTGAATCATTCGTTGTTACCAATTGTTACGTTCAAACAGGTTCTCCTTTTATTGTGTAAATTACAATTCGCATTGTTTGTGAGGTCGAAATTTATCAATAAATTTCGATCCTACACAGTGTATGCATGTAAACAGTTTTTCCCGTCAAAAAAATTTTAATTGTATTATAAGATATATAAAGTATGCGTGTATATTATTAGTGAAATTTTGTTTTATTAATTTTTTATATTTATTTATATTTATTATAATGGGCAATTTTTATTGGATGGGCTGGTCACCCTAATAAGTTTAAGAGTACTACAGCAAATGCGAAGAAGCAACGAATAAAGAAAACAACAATTGGAAAAAAAGTGAGAGAATATATGAGCCGTTCAGTGCACACATCGATTAACTCCATAATACAAAAAGTTGAGAAAAACGATGATGAAATGTATATTGTTTTTAAAATTCCTCTGATAATATGAATTCAAATAAATAATGTGAAATGCATAATTGCAGATATAGCTTTCATTTAACGGTATATACAATTAATAAGAAAGAATAGCCAACAAGCTGGTGGAGTTAATCGATTTGGCAACTGAAAAAAGTAATAAAATTTAATTTAGTCTTTACACATTTTAAGTTTTTTATTACAGAAAAAAGTTAGTTATACATTTTATTACAACTTTTCCATAAAAATGAATGTTGGCAATTCGGTAATAATATAAATTTTGTAATTATTTCATAGCAGCTTTATGTTAGCGGCATTATTCTTTAAGATGATTCAGCAATATTATAAACAATGTCTTCTTCGTCAGTTGTATGCGAGGATTCAATTCGATTTGTTGACATGTTATTATAGTAACCGTGCTGAACAGGAGGAATGAATTTTTGCAGGTTCATCATGTCTCTCCATTTTTCCTTTGTCACAGTTCTACCTTTAGGGTATGATAAAAGGCTGATCTATATTTTTCAAACTTTGCGGTCTACCCACTAAATATTTTCTTATATTAATGGATTGAAATTCTGCATCTGTTTTATAGTCACATTTGAATTGTACGAGATAGGGTTTAGACCTTTCTAACTTTATCCATCGTATTTTAAACCAATTTACTGGAAGTCCTGTGACGGTTACTTTCCTGTTAATGATAGACTGTTCTAAAGGTTTTGTTGACAATAAATCTTGGTGAGTCATTTGGATTAGATAAAATGGCGCTGTCTTTTTACATGTTTTGATGATATGGTACCAATCATCTGGTGAAAAAATGTTTTGATTTTTTTTCGCACATGACTCAATAATGACAAAATCTGAGTCATTGGGCAAATAGCTGTGTCCGCTTACCAAAAATTTTATGTCAATTGATTCAGCTTTGATTTCTGAGCTTTGAACAAGTTTCAATAAACTAAAGACGGTTTTAATATTTCTGTTTTGCCCGGTACACGAATCCGAATATGCTATTACATAACACTGAAATAAATTTATGGAGCTGATGGAGAACATATACGGCGTTACAGAAACGATTTACATTAGAATATGGAGTTAATCAAAATGGCTTCTGAAAAAAATTACTTATTATTCAATTGCCAAAAAAATTTCCCATTTAACGGTGCTAATCTTTATTATTCAGGAAATTTATTAAAAATATAAAAATTTATGACTATTCCAAGGGCTTTGACACTTAAATTTAAGATTTTTCAAAAAGTGGAGTTAATCGAACTGAACGACTCATATATATATATATATATATAGTCCGGTCAATATAGACATTTTAATTAACAAAAATTTCCGGTGAGCCAAAAATTGGTGGAGAGCTGGGGTTTACCATTACAAATAAAGTTTTAAAAATACCCATCGATCCTATGTGTGCTTCAAAAGTTATTCGGGGTCAAAGGTCAAACTTTGAGTTTTTTTTCGATTTTTCTCGAAAACGGTAAGTTTTATCAAAAAAAAAAAAAATTCCTCAAACCAAGTTGAATTTCTTAAAATTGTGTACAAAAAATGGTCTTCATGATTTTTTTTCAAAGAGTTACCATTCCTGAGATATCTTGATTCTAAAAGTCACATTACACAAGATATGCACACATTTCCACCCCACCTGTGAGGTTGTGTATTCGGCGGGTTTTTTTTTTACCGTGGTTTCCCTGAGGCCTACTTCACTAACTGTCATGACAATTTTAGAATAATTTTAGAGAACAATGCACGTCAAGTTCTGAATATTACCTTATTTCTTTAAATATTTTAATCAGATTTATACTCTTGAAAGTCTACTTCAACAGTCTTATATTCTTAAATTTCTTCTTCTTCCTCTTCCTCTTGCTGGATGTTCATAAATTGTTCAAATGTGGCTGAATCATTGGCCTCTTCAATAAAATCACAGGAATCTTCCTCTATTGTACTCAACTGGACATTTGAGCAAGACTGACCTTGGCAATTAGTACACGTTGGAGAACACAGCAACCATACTTTTTACAGTGACATTTGGCACTACAACCTTTTTTGCAATTGCAAAAGGTAGTGTTTAGGAGTTTTTGTGGGTGTAAAGTTTGAATCGGTTCCAGAGTATTATCTATCAATTTCCAAACTCCAGTCTTCATGGCGCTGCGTTAGCGTTGTTGCCATTATGTCCCTAATATGCAACGTTATTGTCTTCATCACGTTCCATTTGCAAAAAAGTGTCGTTCTTGTGGTCAATTTGAAGTTGAACCGTATTGTGGCGGTACTTACGATTGATGGTGGCACATTAAACAATCCATTTCGGGATTAATTTAATAAGTTAGCGAAACTCGGGATTTTTAAAAGTTATGGATATAATTAAAATTAAATAGTTCGCGTTAATTTGTTGCTTGTTTGTGTTGTCACATCAATTATTTTTTGAACAAACTAAAAATAGAACTACTGGTTCGGTCGCTTATGTTTACTTTTATTCAATACATTTTGTAGTTGTAAGTTTTAAAAAGTAAACAAATACTGGCAACCAATAAAGGGCTCTCGGTACTGTGAATA
Source organism: Leucophenga varia (assembly GCA_018903435.1). Taxonomy (NCBI): domain Eukaryota; kingdom Metazoa; phylum Arthropoda; class Insecta; order Diptera; family Drosophilidae; genus Leucophenga; species Leucophenga varia. Next base: position 64,081 of record JAEIFJ010001238.1, on the reverse strand, counting down.
CCTACAAAACATATAGTTTTCAAAAACTGTGAGCTCAGTAAAGGCTTCAATATCATCCAACAAAGTCAAAGACACTGATTTAAACTGCAATAACGTACTTAAAAATAAGGAAAAACGTTATCTTTGATGAAACCGAAGCTTACATACCCGTCACACGAATCTTTAAAGAGTTTAAGTGTGATCGGCCGTGGCTTAGATAGAACTTCGAGATGGGATGGAAGGGGTATTGAAAGGTTAGTTTGTATAGGGCTATACGTTATAATGGCCCGATCCGTGCCATATCGGTGGTGTGTACATATGATGGTATGAATGTGAATAAATTCATAAATAATACCTTTATTTCTTATTAATATTCAAAAATGGGCGGTAAGTTTGTATGTGTGCTATACCTAAAAATGGGCGTGGCTCGACTTTGGATGACATAAGAAGAGTTTTTTCCCAATTTGGAGTGAATACATGCATAAATAATTCCTATTTACATACAAAAGTCCGAAAATGGGCGGTTTATTTGTATGGGGGTTATAGCTCAGAGTGGACGTGGCAATCTGAATTTAACATACAAACTACATAGGACTGAGAAAAGCTTATTTTCCAAGTTTCAGCTCAATATCTTTAAAACTGAGCGAATGAATCACCTCGCAATAGACAAACGTACCGACTAACGGACATGGCTAGATCTATTCGTCTCATCGTGCTGATCAAGAATATATATTCTTTATGGGGTCTCCAATGACTCCTTTAATGCGCTACAAACTTTCCGACAAAACTGATAATACCCTTCACACTATGTGTGTCGGGTATAAAAATGATGTAACGGAAGTTAATAAATAAGCTGGTTTCATAGCCTGTATTAAACGATCTTATACGAAATTTAGGTTTACAAAAGGACAGTGAATTTATGACAAATCAAACTATTTTCAAAAATTTTTGTCGACTTAGCGTCAAGATAATTTACAAATAGACTTGTTAAAAGTAAGAAGTTACATTAACCGTATTCAGAACGGTCTTGCAAAAAATTAAAATTTATCTTTGTGAAAGTAAATTCTTGCAAATTTCTACAATTTAGTTCAATCTTAAATATATTTAAAATATAGTTCAATCTTTATTTGAAAAATGCCATGAGGAATCATAAAGAAAAAGTTAAAATACAATTAAATAAGAGAAATAGAATTTATTGAGGGTATGTTAACTTTATTGATGAAATTTATTGAAATTTACTACAATTGCTGAATTTCACAATTCCATCCCAAATCAAACGAAATTTTTCACAATTTCACGTCCTGTGTCCCACATACATGTAAAAGCGTTTAGCAATTGAATCTTGTCTCTTCAGGCCTCCCTTTTAATTATGTTCCAAATGCTTTAATTATTATACTATTTGTTTTATAATATTTATTTTGTCTTTTAATTAATATAAGCAGCATCTATATGAATATATTTTAGTAGCTAGATTATTTAGGAATTAAATCAAATACATAAAAAACCATTTAGCCGGGCAACAGTCCTACCTTACAAAATATCCCTTCTGCTAATGTTTATGGTGTAGGCAGACACCAGTATTACAAGGTAAGAGATTACTCCCCCTTCCCACCTGGGTCGTGTATTTCTTTCATATATTATTAATATATTATATTTCACCGTGTATTCTGCGAATTCTCTTTTTTTAGATATAACATGTATCCCAGCTGTAACATACATTTGAATCAACTTTTAAACCTTAGCACACAGAGCGTAAAAAGCTATTAAAACCTCATGCAGCCCAATTAAAAAAAGGATCAAAGCTATAGAATAGGTCATATATATGTTTCAAATGATATTGAACTTAGTAATACTTTTTTACACCTGGCCCAGCTACCAAATAAGTTTGTGTGGGTAGTTTGGCATAGTTTTACTAAGAAGATATGTATTCTTTAATTTCGTTTTAATTACCGATCGACTGCGGCCATAGTCTAATCACACAAAAACTATTAATAGTGCAACTATCGATGATTTTGCAGCTGCGTTCTGTTAAAAAGATGGGGTATATCGTCTCTTTGTGACGTATCTAATATTTTCAATTTATTGGCCTAGATTATCACAAATTACATTAACATAAATTAAATATATCTGAAAACCTCACATTGTATGATTTTGTGCGCTTTGGCATCGTAGATTCATTTCAAAAATGTATATACTAAATATGGTACAAATTAATTTGAAGAATATATGTTTATCTCATAATATATGTTTTGGTTCCAATATAATTGATATAAAAAAATTTCTGTGTTCATCAATACTAGCATAAAAATATATTAATTAAATCAACTATTTTGCAGCTTGGCCTGGATAATGAAGAGGTACTACAAGTTAAAATATTTATTATAATTAACCATAACAATATTCATGTAACGTAAAAAAGTCAACTGGTCAAATCAAAATCAATACAATTAACACCATAAATCTTATATGGGAAACAGTTTACACTATAATTCCATAATACTCAACTTCACCAGCAGTGTATGCAGAAATAGTTCGTACAGCAATAACACAGCCACGCCAAAAAAAAAAAGTCATGTCATGTTCAAACATAAAAAAATTGATTATTTTGGTACACGGAAAGAGAACGCGAACTAACTTTGACTTCACATTCGCACTGTCATGATTTTTTTTGTGTGGCTGTGTAATCGTTTCGTTACTTTTCTACTATATTCTCACTAAATTTTAAAGCTATTTGAAGCAAATTTACAATTTAAGCTGCCTATTTACTTTTTGTTAAAAGCACAAACAGTTCCATTTGAGATGAGTATTCATTTTACCGATTTTTATTTTTTTTTGGAACTGAAAAGGCCGCTTTTATACGTTTTTTTTTTTTTTTTGAGTATTTGTTCCTATACATAACTAGAAGATAAGAAATCGAGAAGATGTGAAAATAAAACATTATATCGAAAGCTGCAAAGCTATGCACTATTGATAGTTTTTTCAAATTCGCAGTGTCCGTTAATAATAAAAATTAGAGTCGCGAATAGTCTAAACAATAATGAACTAGAGAGCCAATCTAAGTAATTTAAAACTATTAAAATAAACTGTTTTATACGGTAACAAATATTCGTTTGTATTTATGGATATGTATGATCCGATTTAAAAAAAAACTTCTTTCTCAGCCAACATAACATATTTAAATGAAACTTTTCTTTTTACACCACACTTGACCAGGTCAACGTCCACTTTTAGGTATAGCTTCCATTCAAAATGACCGTCCATTTTCAAATTTTTGTATGAAAATAGGTATTGTTAATCTAAACTTGATAAAATCACTAATAATGTCATCCAATGTCAAAACAAATGTACGGCGGCCATTTTTTTTGTTATTTATACCCCATACAAACTTTCCGCCCATTTTCGAATCTTTGTATGAAAATGGGTACTAATTAGAAACTTATTGACTCCAAATTGGCCAAAAACACTTTTTATATCATCCAATATCGTATCCAAGGTGCCACGCCCATTTTGGGCCATAAAAACTTACCAATTATTCTCAAATTTTTTTTGAATATCTATATTTTTAGCTTAAAATTTGATTCCAATATTGTGTCTTAACGTGAGATGTTTTAGACCATTGACCCCCTCCCATTTTATCGCAAAGTTCTGTTTAATCCACTGATGATGATGATAACACATTAACAATTTAAAAATACGTATGACGGGTATTTAAACTTCGGTTCCACCGAAGTTAACGTTTTTTCACACGTAGTATGAAGGGTTTATTCGGTTTGTCTGAAAGTTTGTAACGCATGAAAAGAGACGTCATAGACCACATGAAGTATATCAGAATATCAGCTCGATGAGACGAGTCGATCTAGCCATGTCCGTCAGTCCTTGCTTCTCTTTGATTTTCTCCTTTATGCTGCAAGCTATCACCAAAGTGGTTGTTGTTTTTTTTTAGAGCAGAGCAAACGACAAATTTTAGATATAAGAGTTGAATGCAAAAAATGTACAGTTATTATATAAAGGGTGGTTAAATTTCAAGGGCCGATGTTGATTTTGAATAAAACACGAATTATTTAGGAAACTATTGACATTTCTTTTTATTATGATATATTGGTATTACTCAATTATGTATGGAACAAAATATCAGCCAAATGGCCGCCACGGCTTCGGCGGCACACGTCCATCCGATGGTCTAAATTTTCGATGACGCTGAGGCATAATTGAGGTTCAATGTCGTTAATGTGCCGAATTATCTCATCCTTTAGCTCTTGAATTGTTGTTGGCTTATTGGCGTACACCTTTTCTTTCAAATAACCCTAAAGAAAGAAGTCCAACGGTGTCAAATCACATGATCTTGGCGGCCAGTTAACATCGCCGCGACGTGAGATTATTCGGCCATCAAATTTTTCGCGCAAAGAGCCATTGTTTCGTTAGCTGTGTGGCAAGTGGCACCGTCCTGTTGAAACCACATATCGTCCACATCCATATCTTCCAATTCAGGCCACAAAAAGTTTGTTATCATCTCACGATAGCGAACACCATCCACAGGAATTGCCTGGCCAGCCTCATTTTCGAAGAAGTACGGCCCTATAATGCCGCCAGCCTATAAACCGCACCAAACAGTCACTCTTTGTGGATGCATTTGTTTTTCGACAATCACTCTTGGATTCTCATTCGCCCAAATGCGGCAATTCTGCTTATTGACGAATCCACTGAGGTGAAAATGTGCCTCATCACTGAAAATGATATGCACGATATGCATTTTGATTTGAACGCCCATTTTCATAATAGGCCTGAATAACTTTAACGCGTTGCTCGATTGTGTATCTTTCCATGGTTCAAATTGAGTTAGTCTGAAGTTGAGAAATGTCAAATAAATGCAGGAAAAAACTTGACGTTAAGGAATGGTTCACATTCAACATCGGCCCTTGAAATTTGACCACCCTTTATTTATATTTTGCGTTGTCTATATCGAAAAAAGTGTGAATTTTAGGCGATCATCAGAATGGACTTAACAGCAGTAATTTTAGTTTTGGTGTTGGGTTGGGGTGTAATGGTGTGGGGTTCCATATGATATTATGGTACATTTGATATTCAATTTCAATTCGCCTCATCGAAGATGAATGCAATTAAATACAATGAATTACTCCAAAATGAATTTCCTTATTTTTCCAACCTTCTCGTGTCCTTATCTTAGACGTTTCAACAGGATAATGTCCCAATTCATACTGCTTTAGTAGTAAAAAAAAATGGATAAGTAACCAAAATGTGAACGTCATGAATTGGCAACCGTACTCACCTGACCTCAACATTATAGAAATTTGTGGGTACGGCTTACGCGAAAAGTCTATCAATCTGGTAGACAATTTGACGATGTAGAATCATTAAAATCTCCCATTAAACCTGGAGCGAAATGTCCTTGGACTATCTAAAGTCTCTCTACGATTCTATCACCGGAGTTTTTAAAGTGATTTAAAATAATGGTGGCTACACACACACTATTAATTAACCTGAAAGCATTCTAAACACTTATTTGATACAATGTTTTTCACTACATTTGTGAATTACATTAAGTTTAAGACCTTGAGTCTATTTGGTTGAGTAATAAAAAGTACACACTTTTTGAGCTTCACTCACAAAAATTTTTCTCAAAAATAAGAAAAAATAACAAACGAGTATAGTAAAAAAATATGTATTTCCAAAAAATTTTCTTAACACGATTAAATAAATTTCATCTTCTAAAATAAAAAACGTGAGTCTATTTGGTTGATCTATATTATATTACATAATATTATATATCTTTATAATGAATAATAGTTCTATATTTTAATTTTATTAAAAGAGTAACATATAGTACTATTGATCTTAAAGCAAATATTAATAATTAAAAATTTTAAAAGTGTATTTAAAATTTTTACATTTATATTCACAATTACATATTTCATACTTATATATTATAACTTAAAACTATCCCGTCGTGCTCACTATATGGTATTTCATTCGTTTCACATCGCCCACTTACTAAATTTGAAAAAAAACACAATCCCTCTGAGTTGATTACTTTGTAGGTGCCCATCTCCCAAATCAGATATAAGGCAAAATTCATCGTTCAAAATTCATAAATCAACAATATTAAAATCCCCAAGAACTACTAACTTCCCAGTTTGCTCATCTATTACTTTTTTTACATCGTTAAGAATTTTATTTCGAAATTCTGTAGCAGAAAAGATGGATTCCTGTAAACTACTAAAAATGATGTATCCAAGTATTTAATGGCCAACAGATGATAAATTTTGCCAGAATCGTTAATACTCCTTTCAAATAAAAACTCCACATTCTGGGAAATGCTTTGTATGGCATAAACTAATATGCCATTTGCAGGACGATTGGAACGATTCCTTGTTGCGCGTTGTTGGCCATCAACTCTTCCTACTACGTCAAAACCATTTACAGTAAACTCTTTATTTTGAAGAGCCCATGTTTCGACGAAGCACAAAATACCTAATGAGCAAATAATGTTATCGGATCGAACATCTTCCATACGACAATTCACACCTCTAACATTTTGGTAGTAGACACTAGCCTCGAATGGTTTTTTTCGATGTTTCAGTCACTGTTTGTTGGGTGACTCTTTTCTGACCTCGCAATAACTCCAACTGAAGGCTCTTATAATTTTACCCAAAGCGTGCTTACGGCATTTTGGGATTCATGCACTCTTTGCTCAATGTGCATAAGCTCGCCTGTTGCGCCATTCGCCGAACCATTGTAGCTATCGATATTTACGGTCACCATATATTTTGCTGAGTTTTTTAACTGAAGCCTGTAGCACAAACCTTGAGTCTCGGAAGTTTTAAACTCTTTCACATCTTTTAAAATTTACTTCTTGCTCCTTTCAGATAAATTGACCGCTTTTATTGTATCCTTTGTGAATCTTCCCGCTGACTCATTATTTCCGTCAGCTCAGAAAATTTAAATGCATCCCAAAGATGGGACTATTTGGATCGCTCCTATTTGGCTTGAAAATCCATCTGTCGCCAACTGGGAAAAGTTACTTAAGGTCTCCAAACACAATAATAGTTTGATCCTCCAAAGTATTCATTATTTTTAAAAATCTGCTTAGGCCGGGCATCCAAATATGAAAAAATTTTGGAGCCGATCATACAAATTTCATCAATAATGATTACCTGAAGGTCCATCAATTTTGAATACATTGCGTTAACAATGTCATTGCTGAAGGGACGTAACTCGGTCGAAGACTGATTGATCAGAAGAGTTAGTCCACCAATACCAAAAGCAGCCCAGTTGGCGCACAAAGAATAACTTTCGCCGACGCTGGGTTGCTGCCAGCAACTTGATTGGCTCTAAAAGTCAGAGACTGATAGATAGCCGAAATGAGTAGGCTATTACCAACACCAGCACCACCACCAATATATTCATAAAAATGTTTGCTTTGCATTCACGTTGTACATAACATGAGCAAAGTATTGGCGTTGCTCAACATTGAGGGAACGAGCCATGGTATATAGGTCGTTTTCTGGAATCAAAGGTGGAAATTTTATTAGGCGAACTTCCTCTGCTGAATAGGTTTCAACCGAATTAGGTTCTTCGTCAAGGAACAAAGTAGGTAACATTTCAACTTGATCATCTAAATTGCAAACCCTGAAGTACCTGCTTAAATTCGCGTTCCTCAAACTGGTCGAACTTTCGCCCATTGTGTTCAATAACATTTTTATGCAATAAACAGGAATGCTCATTATTGTTACTGATAAGTTCATCCTGTTCATTTCTCCACGGAAGGGAAATCATTTTCTCTTCCCTAAAATAGTCCGACCTATGGGTTTCTACGCTATAGTGCCTCCATCTTAAAATTAAAGCCTTGCTTCTTCTCTGGACCCACCCAGAGTTATCTTTCAGTTTATACTTCCTGGACTCAACTACCTCATCTTCTAGATCTAACTCATCATAATCTTCGTTGCTTGTTGAACGACCATCTTTTAGAAATTTATAGTTAGCTACAAATGATGCTAGGCATTCATTTTTAAGAGCATCATACCTTTGAATATAATGATCCAACAAGTTTGGTACATATATATTCGTAGAATTAGGCGGAAGAGTTTTGAGTTCTCGTCTGTCTTAAGCATCCTACCCCTTTAGTCAGGATGCGAAGAATTAACAAAAATTTCACTATGGCTAACTTCGGAGAGATGCAAGCCTAAAATGTTATATGTTGTTTCCTGTGCAGAAATTTCAGATCCATTGACAAATTTATTGCCAATGAACTTTAAGCGATTTGATGATTTTTCTGGCATAAAGTCAAAAAATTGATGTTAGTATTTTCAAAATGTGACTTTATTTTTTGAATTTCAACACTTCAATTAGAGTAAAAAAATTTTTTTTTGGGCTGGGTGGCAACTCTTCTCTTGTGGCAGCTCTCTAAAGTCAGCTTTTTTTTTTAAAAGCACGTGCTTTTGAAAATTGACCCGCTATTACAAAGAGTTTCAAGCGCAAATTAAAAGGCAAAGCTTTAATAAAAAAAATCAATTTGAATATGGACAAGGAAAAACTTTAACTTCGGTGGAACCGAAGCTGAAATACCCGTTGCATTGGCGTGGCGTCTTGGTTTTGACCCTGGATGACAAAAGAAATGTTTTTACCCAATTGGGAGCGAGTACATTCATAAATAATTACTATTTTTAAAGAAAAAATCGAAAAAAAATCGATAAGTTTGTATGGGGGCTATACCTAAAAATGGGCGTGGCACTCTCATTTTCGAACTTTACCTAGTCGTTGCCGAGAAAAGTTTAAGTGTAAAATTTCAGCCCAATATCTTTATATTTTCATCGAATAAATGGCATAGCAACAAAAAGACAGACAGACGGACAGAAGGACAGACGGACATGGCTAGATCGATTCGTCTCATCGAGCTGATCAAGAATATATATACTTTATGGGTTCTCCGATGCCTCCTTCAATGCGTTACAAACTTTTGGACAAACTGAATATATCCGTTTACACTATGTGTAACGGGAATAAAAATGAAGCTCATGGTATGTATAATAAGTTTTTGATATAATATGGGATAAAATTTGTGTTTAGTTGATGTTGTCCACTGTTTTGTTTAATGTGTTTTTCGCAAAAAAAAAATATCAAATGGAGTTGTGTTCCGTGGAGTAATACTAATGCAGCGCTTGGTGGCGTGTGCAACTAAATATGGCAAGTTATTAACTAAAGCCTCTAGTATATACTGTTACTAATATCTTTTGCGCTTTTTTGTGCAATATCAAATAATTTGGATTTTCAGTGACGTATAAGTTTTTGCGCGCAACTCTAATCGATATTTGGTACAGCAACAATTGAAATGCAGATGCCGTTACAGAGTATATAAAGGAAGAGATTGGCAAGAACGATTTATGCATTACAAATATGGGTCAAATTGAAGCAAAAGTTAAAGTATTTGTATCTCATATTAAACGATATTTGACAAATTGCCACAGACATCTTTCAAGACTAAAAAACTTGCACGTAGAATGGCTTTTAAAAAATTTGGAAGTGAAAATTGATAATAAGCTTTACTGAAGGGGGGGGTAAGACTAACAAGAAAATTAGCTTCCGAACTTGATTTACAAACTAACTTCTCAACTCCATTACTTTTGCATGCAGCCTCTACCTCTGCAAAAAAGTAAAGATGTAGATGTTTCTGGAATTTTAAAGTAAGCAATGACGGAGCATAAACCAGAAAGTCGTGAATTAGAAAAACGAATTGGACTGATTCCCGTTACGACTACTGAAGCATTAGCGTTCCCATTGGAGAATGGACTTACAAAACAACAATACATAAACACAAAGCAATTAAATAAGGCACACGGCTGCGATATATATCCTGGATATGATGAGCTAAGGAAGGCCAAATTAGGAAGACCTTTAGGAATTAGCAACGGAAATCTTTAAAATTATAAAATAAAAATTTTTTTTGCCTTCCACCAATTTTTAATTTGCCTGGCGGCAAAACTCAAACCCCACAAAACCTCAATTCTCCAGAAACTACAACACACGGCACTGTCCGCTGGTTGCTACCTGAAAAAAAACACTAACACAATTCACAAGCGCTTGGCTGAGTTCTTGGCTTTTTTTAATTAAAACCACTTGTCTTTATTTTTATTATTAATTTCTTTTTATTTTAATTGTTTGTTGTTTCGTAATTTATTACACTTTACGAGTATTTCACTTGTAAATGTACACTTTAAATATATTCACGTAAATCACTCGCGATGCTGCCGATTTAAAGTTTGATACATAAGTAAATTAGAGCAGCGTCTTAGAAGCAACGCAAAGCCTATTTTTCCAAAAAAATTAGCAACAACAACCATTTTACCGCTGCGCTTTCTCTTAATTCGAATTTACAATTGAACGATTGCATTGCTTCTAAAACTGTAGATGCTTAGCCCTTCAGTGTGGCTTAAACATCCCGCCCACCTTGCAGCACCGCAGCAAATATAATTAAAATAAGTTATCTACAATATAATTCATGAGTTACAACTATAATCATATTTCATAAATTCATTTTTACAATTCATATATCATCATTTCTTAAACTAAATTTCATATTCAGAAGCTAATTAAATTTATTTACTCAAAAACACCTCAAACGCAGCTTACACCAGACACCAAGTAGCCGAATTTAGTACATTGAGCAACTGGCTGGCCCGGACCTCCTTTTATCAGTCCCTGAAGCAGGATCTGAGCATAAAATGCGCCTCCCAGGATCATATTGACTTCGCCTGCTTCAAAAAATGTCGGATCAGCCAGCTGCAAGAATTGCACATGTGCCAAATGGTCTATATTTATCGACCGTGTAGGCACTGTGCGTGCGAGTCGTGGCATAACGAATGCCGTTATCTCCACTTGCTCGTGACCACCAACTCTGCTCCGCAACACCAATGAGCAGTTGTCACCTGACTGCGAGCGCACCACACCAACTCCCAACCTCCTGGCTAGACCCAAGCAAATGGAGGATCGTTCGGCGCAAGAGTCCAGTAGAACTCTTACGTTTCTCCATCCGCTTTGGGTCCGCACCTGGACGATGGCCGTCGGCGCCAGTAGCACTGCGCCTAGCGATGTCAACGAAGGCGGAGCAGGGATGTTGGCTCGAGCATCTCTTCTTCTGGTCTCTGGGAAGGGTAATGGACGGTGGGAGGACAGTCTGTTACGAGCTTCGCAGCGCTGAGGGCGAAAACTCTCTCCCGGACGTCCTCTTTTAGCAGTCCGGGTAGGTGCCAGCCTGGCACGAGTGTCGCAGCGCAGAGGGCGATCTCTCTCTCTACCTCGGACTGTACTTGCTCGTCTGTGCTCCGTCCGAGCAGCACCTGAAGAATGTCGGGGGTCTGGCGTGTTACGAGCCTCGCAGCGCAGAGGGCGATAACTCTCCCCACGACCACCTACAGGTACCGAGCCACGCTGCCGAAATGCTCGTGAGCGTGAAAAGGGCCGGATTCGTTCGGCAGTCTCCTCAAGTGGGACCCCTCTCACGACTTCAACCTCACCACAATCGTCGTCGCTCATCTCCTCAATACGAAGTGATGACCCACTTTGGCCATCAATCGACAACACGTCCTCTTCTCTTCTTTGTTGGCGAAGCTTGATGGTCGCGCTGTCATCGTGCAGCAGGGTGTGGTGAGGCTGTGCGCATGTTCGACAGCGGTTTCCGCTAGTGCACAATTGCGTCTTGTGTGCACCGGACAGGCAGTTTGAGCACAACCTGTGCAAAACGACAAGCCGCAAGCGACCTACAATTCCAGTGCGCTGGAAAATCAGGCAGCTTGCTACGAGGTGCCTTCCTGTGCAAATGGGGCACTTCCTCTGGCTAGTTGTCGGGTGCTCAATGTCCATGATAAGCTTCTGAAAATAAATAAAATTTAGTTTTGTGGCAAGAGTACCAATTTTGAAATAGGACGGCGGATGCGGCCTCCTCTCAGTTCGCAGATCAACTACACGAACTTGTCCATCTTGCCCTGGAAAGAGTTTAAGAACCCTGCCTAACCGCCATTCGTTTGGAGACGTACACTCATCTTTTATTACGACCAAATCATTTTCGGATAAATTTAGCTTTGGATCTTTCCATTTATACCGTTTATGCAATTCAGCTAAGTACTCGTTTTTCCATCTCCTGCACATTTCTTGATTTAACGCTTTTACCCTTTGCCAACGATTGATAATTGACAAAGGGGCTTCGTGAACCTCAGGCTCTACTCTTGACAACAATGGTCCACCAACTAAAAAATGACCAGGTGTCAGAGCAGCTACAATATCGGGGTTATCACTTATTGGACACAAAGGGCGTGAGTTTAAGCAAGACTCTATTCTGGCTAATAGTGTTGCAAACTCCTCGAACGAATACTTCATCTGACCAGCAATCTTTCTCAGATGGTTTTTTAGACTCTTAACTCCAGCTTCCCATAAACCTCCCATGTGAGGTGCTGCTGCGGGGTTAAAATGCCAAGTAATAGGGTCGACACCTGGAGTGAATTCATATTCTTTTCCCACAGCTTTAATAACCTCACAAAATTCTCTCTGTAGCACCCTAGCAGCCCCGACAAAGTTTGTACCATTATCAGAATGAACTTGGCAGGGGCAACCTCTTCGAGACACAAAACGAGTAAACGCTGCTAAGAACGAACTTGTAGATAGATCGCTTGTAGGCTCTAGATGAATTGCTTTGGTAGCAAAGCACACAAATACACAAACATATCCCTTTGTTATCTTACATGCTCTTCCTATATAGCTTTTGATATCAAATGGGCCAGTAAAATCAACTCCTGTTATAGCAAAAGGCCTCGATATCGATGTTCGTTCTGGAGGTAAGGCCGACATGATTTGCGAAACCTGCCTTTTTTTCCATATAATACATACTTTGCATTTATTTATTCTCCATTTAATTATAATTTTTGCCTTGATAATCCAAAATTCATTTCGAACCAGGCGCAACACTAGAGAATTTCCGCCATGACACGATAGTAAATGAACATAATCCACCAATAGTAAAGACAGTCTACTCTGATAAGGCAGTATTATAGGGTGTGTTTCATTATATGTTAGCTCTGGAGCATGAACTAGTCTGCCACTGCAGCGAAGTAACTCATCACCATCCATAAAGGGGTTAAGTGTTTTAAGTGGACTATTAGCTTGAACCGACAATTTTTCAGAACAATTTCGATATTCCTCAGGAAAGTAAGCTTTCTGGGAAACTTGTACTAATCTCCACTTGACAAAAGTAATTTCTTCGGCGGAAAGATGGTTCGAATTGAAATGCCGTTTTCCGAGTGTCCGAAAATAAAAACGGTATATGTAGGCAATTACCCGAAGTGCTCGAGGAAGTGAAGAAAATCTTTCTAATATCTCTTCATACCTATTGAAGTATGCGTAATTGCACTTGACTTCCCTACACTCTAAATTGGTTACTTCTTCAATCTCAGAAGAAGGCCAATGCGATTTATCTTCAGTCAACCATGCGGGTCCACGCCACCATAGTTTAGACTGGGATAAGTCTTGGGGACACATACCTCGACTCCCAAGATCGGCAGGGTTGTCTTTTGAATCGACATGAGCCCAGTTTTTTACTCCAACTTTTCTGTCAATCTTAGTGACACGATTTGCTACAAATGTCTTCCAACAATGAGAAGGCTTTTTAACCAAGCGAGAACAATAGTAGAGTCAGACCACAAATGAATAGGGCCGTTGATGCCTAATTTAGGCACAAGTGCATCTACTAAGTCTGCTAATAATAAAGCACCACATAACTCTAACCTTGGCAAGGAGATCGTTTTAATTGGAGCGACTTTCGTTTTTGCTGAAAGTAAAAAAGTACTAACGCTCAAATCTGAATCTTCCACTCTCACATACAAAGCTGCAGCGTAAGCTTTCTCTGAAGCATCACAAAAACCATGAAATGCAACCTTTTTATTCGGGGAATATTTAACCCATCGAGGCACTCGAATTGCACAAATGTTGGGGTAGTCCTTCACAAATTTAGTCCAAACCTCAAGACACGATCCTGTCAGCACGTCATCCCATCCCGTTTTCTCCATCCAGATACGCTGCATCAAAATTTTTGCACCCACAACTATTGGTGCTATCCATCCTGCTGGATCGAAAAGCTGGGCAATAATCGAAAGGACCTTTCGTTTTGTAAATGGAGAACTGACATCAAGAGGTTTTGGAACAAAATAAAAATCATCGCTCATAGCATTCCACTGAATGCCTAACATTTTTGCAACAGCGTTCTCCTCTTTGTCGAAAAATGTTTTATTTATCAGGTGATCGGAAGGAACACCTGCCAAAATCTCCTTGCAATTCGACGTCCATTTTCGTAAAGGGAAACCAGCAGAACCCAATACAACCGACAACTCTTCTCTGATTTTTATGGAGGTTGAAATGTCATGAGCACCGACCAATGCATCATCAACATACATGCATTCTCTTAACACTTTTGCTGCGAGAGGGTAGGTAGATTCTGAATCATCAGCCAATCGTAACAAGGTTCTAATTGCCAAATAAGGAGCACAGTTTATTCCAAAAGTAACTGTTTTTAGCTCATAGTCGCAAATTTCACCACTGTTTTCGTTTCGAAATAATATTCTTTGAAACGAGGTATGCAGGGGATTCACAAGTATTTGGCGATACATTTTCTCTACGTCTGCATTAAACACATATTTGAAAACTCTCCATTTTAAAAGCAGCATAACCAAATCGGACTGTAAAACCGGACCTGTATATAGGATATCATTGAGGCTGATTCCTGTAGAAGATGGGCACGATGCATTGAACACCACTCTAACCTTCGTAGAAACACTATCAGGTTTCAGAACTGCATGATGTGGTATATAATAAAATTTAGACGACTCATCACCAGATGGTGTCATAACTTGACCCATATGTCCCAACTCTAGGTACTCTGCTAACACCGCATTATATTGAGTGGCTAGCCCTCGCCTGACTAACGACCTTTCACTTCTTTGGAGTTGGGCTAAGGCTCCCTGGCGAGATTCTCCCAACGAGCACCCCAGACTCTCAAGGTCCTTGAAAGGTAGATTTACCACATATCGTCCGTCTTGGTTCCTATATGTCGTGCTCTGAAAAATTTCCTCACAGACCGCCTCCTCATCGGTCAAAGGTCTGTCAAAAAACACCTCTTCGCATTCCCAAAACTTAGCTATTTGCTTCTCGAGGTCAACACAATTAAAAAAGGAGACCCTTTTTGATTGAGCTGGGGGTTTATTGCAGTTAAGCGGACCAGTAATAACATACCCAAATATAGTCTCCTGAGCCATTAGGGACCCTAGCACATTTTTTATCAAGCCCTCTTTGATAATCTGAGGATATACGTCTGCTCCGATCAATATATCAACCTGTTTACTTTTGTAAAAATGTTTGTCTGCCAAACACATTTGAGATATACTCGAAAATAAGTTACTGTCAACAGGTGTGTTTGGTAAATTTCCGGTCAAATGGGGTAAAACTAGCCCATTGACGCAAATTTCAACCTTCGGGTCTATTCTAGATCGAAGCTTAATTTGGCACATATCTTTCACAGTTGCAGATACTGTATTATTTAGCCCTGCTACTTGAGCTTCAACTGACTGAAGCGGAAGACCAAGTCGCTTTTGAAGCTTGGAAGAGATAAATGTACACTCAGACCCAGAATCCAACAGACATCGTGCATTAAAAATCTGGCCATTGTTTTCGATCTCTACTATAGCAGTCCCAAGAAAGATGGTTTTACTGTTTGAGGAAAAACAAGCCTGTACATTATTAGTTGGTGCTGCTGAAGAAGTTGTAGCTGCTGCCGGAGAACTGGAAAGAGCAGACGACCTTACTATATGCAACAGTGTATGGTGCCTTTTCCTACAAGTTGCACAACTACTCTGAGATGAACAATCCTTTACTCCATGCAAACCTGAGAGACAATTGAAACATAATCGTAGTCTTTTTACGTTTTCAATTCTAGAGCTAACATCCATACCCAAAAACTTAGGACATTTCCTTATCATATGTCGTTGACCAGGGCACAGCTTGCATTGTTCGTTAGTGGCCACATTGCCATGATGAGCACGAACATTTCTCGACTGGCCTTGACTTTGAGCTGAAGGGAGAGAGGGTTTCGTTTTCGATCGCAAATCGTGCATGGTTTCTAAAGTTTGAAACCGATTATTTAAAAACGAATTTAAGTCTGACCAAAGCGGTAAAGTAGTTTTGTCAGTAATACTTTGCTCCCACAATGCAAGAGTATTTTCTGGCAACCTTGAGGTACAAAGAAATACGAATATTGGGTCCCAATTTTGAATTTCAACCTGATGTACCTTTAAAACTGATATGCAATTATTGATTTGCCGTTGAAGCCCTTTAATTGCAGTACCAGACTCGTCACTAACTTGAGGGAGATTGAAAAGAACCTTTAGCTGACTATTAATTATGATTCTTTTATTCTGATATCGATCCCTCAAATTATCCCAAGCAAGCTTAAAACCTTCATTAGTGAGTGGAATTTGCTGAACTATTTCCTTTGCTTCACCCCTGGTCTTCTGATTAAGATAGTAAAGCTTCTCTACTTCTGTTAATCGGCTATTATTTATATATATAGCTGAAAACATATCTCGAAAAGTGGGCCACGTCTTATAATCTCCGTGAAAAACTTCGGTGTCACACGGTGGGACACTCATTCCATGGCTGAAAGGCACCGAAGCTGGACCAGAAGATGGCGCAGCGGTTGACACACTAGGTAGCTCGTTGATGGGCTCACTGATTGGTATATTAACTCCTCCACAAGCAGCTGGATGAATTGTGGAATGCGCCGTAGGATTAGTATTCAAAATCACTCTTTGACTAGACTCTCGCAATTTTCCAGCACAAAGAGCATAGGTCCGAAAGGCCTGAGCGTAGCGTTCCTTTACCGCTTTTACTTTGCCCTGGTTGTCTTCGGTGTCCTGAATTGTTGCCATACACACGTCATATGCAGCCCTGACGGCCTCCCATCTCTCCTTTAATTCTTCCTCTTGTAAGTCCAGTACAAATGATGACACTTCCTCCTGTGGTATCTGGCTTATCTCCGACTCAAAATCCAGCAAATGTTCCACCGCACGATTTATAGCCATTTCGGAAGCCATCTCGATAATGAATATTATTTATATAATTATTCGTATAAAATATTATTCGCAAAACCAGCAACAACAAATTTAATTTAACAAATTAATTTATATTGTATTATTATTATATAGTTTTTTTTTTTTTTTTTTTATAATAAGCAACAACAAATTGTTCAATACTTAATTTGATTAAAATTTAAAATTTCAATACACAATATATAAATTTTTATTTATTTAAAAATTCCAAAAAAAAAAAAAAAAATACACTTGAAAATTTTTCACAGTGTAAAAGTATGTAATGTTGTTGTTGCCTTTTATGTTTTGCGTTTGTTCCTTTTCCGCTTACAATTTATATAAAAATAATGGAATCAAAAATAACCAAAAAAGCTGCTCGAATTAAATAATACAAAATTTTTATTGAAATTATTTTGTTTTGTTTTTCAATTAACAACAACCAATTATTCAATATTTAATTTAATAAAGTTTAAATTTCAATATATATAAATTTTCTTTCTTTAAAAATTCCACAAAAAAATACCCTTGAAAATTTCTCACAGTGTAGCAATCACAGCTGTAAGAGTTCAACGCACTAATATGTAAAGGAGTTTAACGTTGTCGTTGCCCGTTATGCTTTGCGTTTTGTTATTTTTTATTTGCAATGTATATAAAAAATAATGTAAATATGTATGTATGTAAAAATGTGTGTTTATTTGCAATTAAAATAACAAAAACGGCTGCTCAAATCAATAACACAAAAATTTATTGAAATTATTATTTTTTTGGTTTTCTCTTTCTTTTTTTTCAATAAATTTACAAAAGAATTTTAACACAAATTATTAATTTTTATTTAATGTTGTTAATTAAAACGCTTTTGTTTCACGAAAATTATTTTATTTAATTTTCAACTCCTTTTTTTTTACAAAGAATTTTTTTTTTTTTTTTTAATTTTAATTTTAAGTCGAAAGCGCGCGCTTTTATATATATATATAATATATGTATTTATGTATATATATACGACAAGAAAATTAAATGGCGGGGACGGACTTATGTACTTAGACAAAAAATGGCGTATTAGCGTCGCAAACAAAACTCTAGCTGTACGTCTCCAAAAATATTAATTTAATTTTAAAAAAAAAGGGTTTAAAAATTAAAAAAAAACTCACTTCAACCACTTGCGAATCCGGCTCGAAGGACCAAATGTTAATTTGCCGGCGGCAAAACTCCAAACTCACAAAACTCGATTCTCCAGAAACTACAACACACGGCACTGTCCGCTGGTTGCTACCTGAAAAAAAACACTAACACACTTCACAAGCGCTTGGCTGAGTTCTTGGCTTTTTAAATTAAAACCACTTGTCTTTATTTTTATTATTAATTTCTTTTATTTTAATTGTTTGTTTTTTTGCACTATATTACACTTTAAATACACTTTTTATACCCGCCACACATAGTGTGAAGGGTATATTCAGTTTGTCGGAAAGTTTGTAACGCATTAAAGGAGGCATCGGAGACCACATAAAGTATATATATTATTGATCAGCTCGACGAGACTAATCGATCTAGCCATGTCCGTCTGTCCGTCTGTCTGTCCGTCTGTCTGTCTGTCTGTTTATTTCTTCGCATCTTTTTTGGTGAAGATATTAAGATATTGAGCTGAAATTTGAAACTTAAGCTTTTCTCGGCAACGACTATTATGAGTTCGAGAATTAGAGTGCCACGCCCATTTTTAGGTATAGCCCCCATACAAACTTACCGTTTTTTTCCCATTTTTTTTATAAAAATAGTAATTATTTATGAATGTATTCGCTCTAAATTGGGTAAAAACACTTCTTATGTCATTCAATGTCAAATCCAAGATGCCACGCCCTCTTTTAGCCATAGCCCCCATATAAACTTTCCGTTTTTTTCCGATTTTTGTATGAAAATAATTATTATTTATGCATATATTCACTCCAATTTGGCTAAAAACATTCTCATGTCATCCAATGTCAAATCAGATGTGCCACACCCATTTTTTAGCATAGGCCCCATACAAAATTTCCGCCCATTTTCGAATTTTTGTATTAAAATGGTTATAATTTCTTCATGAATTTACTCCATATTAGGTAAAAACTCTTCCAATAACATGGTGCCACGCCCATTTTTAGGAGTTTCTTCCATACAAACTTACCGCCCATTTAAAGATATTTTCGAGAAATATGTTGCTATATATATCTGCATTTTTAGCTCAAAATTTGAAACTAATACTGTGTGTAAACTTGGGTGACCACTGATGATTACTCATAAGCTCTTTAAAGATTCGTGTGGCGGGTATTAAAGCTTCGGTTCTACCGAAGTTAACGTTTTTTCTTGTTTTATATGTACATGTACACACTCGCTGCGCTTTCTCTTAATTCAATTTACAATTGAACGATTGCATTGCTTCTAAAACTGTAGATGCTTAGCCCTTCAGTGTGGCTTAAACACTAATTATAAGCTATGGATTTAATGGGTCAACAGGTCAAAGTGCTTACAAGCAAAAATTCATTGCAGACGAGCCAGATTTCCTTGACCAATCGCTCTTTGTGACCACGGTTATACCTTTACAACTAGTAGACTCATTTCAACGAATCATATGGATAAATAGAGCTCCTCAATCAGTAAGGTTTTGCAGACCTCTAAAAATTAAATACACTAAAGAGAGTAATCCCAAAATCATAGCCGAAAAGGAAAATTTTGATATGCAAGTAGCAGACATGGAAACGTATTTATTTAAATATGCAAATATTTCAGTTAACTTTGAGACTAGTTTGACATTAATTGATGGAAAAGTATTAAATGTCATAACTGGAACAAGACCATGTTAATGTTGCCCAATATGTGCTGTCAATCCAAAGAAGCTTTTGGAAATTACATATTTTAGTTGTGAAATTTTCAGACCTCGTCCTGAAGCTTTAAAATACGGTGTGACTCCACTGCACGCGTGGATTCGATTTTTGGAGTTTTCTTTGAATGTATCCTATCGAATTGAAATAAAAAAGTGGTGCTTTCTCGAAAAAAGGAAATTCAGCAAAAGATATGGAGAGAAATGGGCTTACACATTAGCGTGCCGAAACAGAACGGTAGCGGCAATAGTAATGATGAAAACACCGCAAGAAGAGTCTTTGAAAATACTAAGCTTTTTGCATTAACAACATCCTTTGACCTTTTTGGATGAGTTCCACTTTATATTAATAGCATTGTCGTGCGAATTTACCATCAACACAGAAAAATTTCAATCTCTTTGCAGTCAAACGTTTTCGTTATATATGAAAATGTATCCGTGGTACCCAATGTCACCAACTGTCCACAAGATTTTGGTTCACGGTTCTGATATAATCAACCTGTGCTTGGTTCCGGTTGGATGTCTAGGTGAAAACGCCTCAGAAGCTCGCAACAAACTCTACAAACTTGACAGACGCTCTCACGCCAGGAAAAATTCCAGACTAAATAATCTTGCAGACGTTTTCCATAGAGCTAGGGACTCCTCCGATCCATTGTTGTCAAGCTTGAGGTTAAATGAGAGGCAAAAACAGATCCGGAAGAGTCCCCTACCAAGTGAGGTAATAAGTCATTTGGAGTTGCCTTCGTCGTCATTTGGGTCAGATCTTAATAATAACGACTCGGACACGGAAGCTAATTCTGATGACGAAAATGATTGCAATGAAGATTATTCTATTGTTTAAGATGAAGAGGAAATATAATGTTCTTCCACTAAAAACCTGTTAAATATATGAATCATATGGGGAGGGGATGTGACCACATGGTGTAATTAAAAATTGAGAATAAATAAAAACTGTAAAATCTACCTGAGCCTAACTATAAATAATGCTAAAAATCAAGGCTCTAGCTTTTATACTTTTTTAAGTGGGGTGGAATAGGGAGGTGAAGGCGTGGTCCAAATTCGTAAAAAAAATATTCTTAATTCTAAATTAATCAAGCTAACATTCATGCCAAATTTGAAAGCTCTAGCTTTAAAATTGTACTTTATGGCAGAAAAATCGTCAAATTGCAAAATGTGCAATGTGATGAAATTTTCATTTGACACAAAGTATGGCCTTCATTTATTTCCTGCATTGCTTGCTGAAACAACTTCGATACGCCTCTGTTAGACTTATTAACGTAGTTAATAGTAAAACTACCGCAGGCATATGCATCTTATATGAACTGAATGTCCATATTTGCTTGCGCAGGTGAAGAATGTCCGAATTGTATGCGTTTAAACCGAATGTATGGTCTGAAAATTTTTTTTTGAAAAAGATTTGAGGCTTTTTTAAACTTGATCGAAGGGCAAGTTTATACGCCTCATAATTTATTGAAAATTTTTCTAAGAAATTATTAAAAATGTTGAAAAGAGTTATTAAGTCAGAAGATATGTTCTGCCGATCTAGTTCCTCTTTAATTTTTTTTGTTCGTTGCCTTATGTTCTACTATATCTACGCCCTGGTCAAGAGGAGAATTGAGTTCGGTTTGAGCTTATGTGGATATGGCATATTGAATCTACACGTATTTTGTCCCTGCACTTGCCCTCTACAAGTGCGAGTGTGCCGATGCCGTTGATACTCAATGGCATCGGACGCTTCTAAATAATCACCATCGGTCGTTATCAACAAATTCGTCAATAGACTAAACGTTTTGAACTTCAGTCGAGTTTACAAATTTCGGAGTATCTTTTAGCGAACACATCCCATGGCAATGTGGGAAGCGCCTATGTTAGAATTTTATTCTCAAATAGAAATCCTTAACTTCATGTTCATAAAAAATGTTTGGCTTAAAAGTTTTAAAAGTTGACGAAAACGATGTAGCGAGAGCAGGTAACAGGGTCCTATCTGCACGAGGATGTTGACAAAATTGTCGTCTAATGCATTTTCTGCAGTTACATATACGATCATAGCATTTTATCTACTCTGGCGCATCTACGATCGAAACGTCTAATCTCAAACTTTGCTGTACGTTGTAGTACTATTTCTGTTTACCCCACAATAAATGGTGGGATAAGAAAGCTCATCTACACTTTGATCACCTGTTATAACAACTGATATCCTGCCCTGATCAGGAGCCAAAGCTAAGCGATCAACCTGTCGATTTTCAACCTGCTCGTTTTCTAAAAGAGTTTCCTGGCCACCTGGATTAAGATCATTATCTCCATACACCTCAAATCACCTCAAATCAAATGCACGTGACAGTCTCAGAGGCTGAAATTGGAATATTAACAACTGTTCTTCTTATCTCGCGAAATTCGAGGAGAAATAAAGCGTTCCTCAAGACAGGTGAGGTCACTTAGACAATCAGGTACGTGTGGATAATCTATTTATTCGGATGTGCTGTGGGTCGTTTCAGTATACAATTGTTTGATTCTGGGTCATCTGTTGAATCTGCCGTGCACAATATCTTGCCTGTTGGCGTGTTACTCTCCTTTGCGATGTATTTATAGTTTGTTGGACTCGTCTTTTTATGGTATCAAATCGTCGAATTCTTCTAATGGCTGCATCTCGTCAACGTTCTTCATTCCGAATTGCCTCATTCTAACGACGTTGTGTTCGAGAAGCAGCGTTCCCTGAACTCAGGCTGCGTTGCGAATGGGCTGCAGCGTCGCGATCACGTTAAAGCCTCAACTCGGAATTTCCGCGGCGTCGAGAATGAGCGGCAGAGTCGCGTTGTCGTTCAGCTTCACGGTAAATTGGATCAATACGCATTGTGGAAAGACGAGTCGTATTAATTATTGACCGGTTTCGCAAATAATGTTGTTGGGTCCTGTTATGTTGTTGCAATCGACGTTGCTCAGCGGATTTTTTATTTAAGCGCGGCATTTTGTATATATTTTGTTTTTTTTTTTTAATAAAGAAAAATTATTTACAACAGTATTCGAAACACTCTTTAACAAAAACACTGGATACACTTAAGCTATTTAATACACTCTATTACAAAAAAAAACACTAGTTATATTTAACATATTAAATACACTCTTTAATTAAAACACTTTGGCTATTTAACACACTCTTTAATTATAAAAACTCCATTACAAAAACAATTATTTTAATTTGGTAAAATAAATAATTTGGTTTGTCAAGCTCACTTGTGTGTGAAGTCACAAAAGAACTAAATCCCGTTTGAATATAATTTGAATATCATACAAAATTTAACAAAGTTAATGCACATTACATGATAGCATAAAAAAATTGGAAAGTGGGTGCAACATCTGGTAGTACTGTATACCTACATTTAGCGGGCAGGAAAAAAAGGTTTTATGCACATTGCATGATATCATATAGAATTGGAAAGTGTGCGATATGTTATGTACAAGTCCTTCAGTACCTATCCATCGGTACAAAACACATGTTCAACTACAATAACGCTCTATTTACCTGTGTATGTATATCGTACGTACCTATATGGTAAAAAGCAATTTATAAGTATGATGATGACTTTATAAAATATATGTTGTTTATGTTGTTTATTTAGTTAAACAATTTGCTTATTGTTTTATAAAGACAGATTTTAAATCATCTTAAAAAAATTTATAAAAATACATGTTGTTGTAAAACATTATTTACTTCCAAAGAAAGTTATTTAAACAATTTTTGGCTACCTGTTCCAACTTGGTAACCAAAAATTGTTTCAATATTTTCTTCGAGGTACATTAAAAAACACCATAGTATATAATTTTTTTAAAAAAGTTTATTTAATTGAGTTTCTTATTAAGTTGGCGATAGAACGGAATTAAACTAAGTTGTGTCTATTTAAGTATTTCTTAAACCCATTCGTGCTGGACTCTGACATTTATGTATGCAGTATGTAGACGTGCATATTGTTGGACTGATATTCATTAATTTTTATAGTAGGATCATACTATTCAGCAGTTGACCATAAGCTATATATCGTTTTGGAATACTGGAAATTGAATCGGTCGGAACTATTTGAACTTCAGTTTGTAAGTATACATCTTTTTAAGTCCTCCGAGCAAGGCCGGGTATTTTAATTAATTGTCTATAATTTGAATTGATTGGTGGATTTTATGGGCACTATAAATTATAGTGGGCGTGGCTCTCTGATTTTAAGATTCAAGGTGTAAAGAAGAAATGGAGGTGAGTTTATATGGGGCTACATCTTTAAGTGAACTGATGCTAATCAAATTTATAGTGAATGCATGGGTTGACATTAGAAGTGATTTTGTACAATTTTGAGTGAATATCTTCACAAATAATAATGCTTTTCATTCAAAAACTTTAAAAAGTTAGGTTTGTATAGGTTTGCCTTAAAATGAGCGTGGCACCATTGACATACAAACTACCTAGGGCCAACAGAAGCTTAAGTTTTAGATTTCAAGTAAATATCTTTAAAACTAACCGAATAAAGCGCATCGCAACAGATAGACGGACATAGCTAAATCTATCCTCGTCATCGAGCTGACCAAATTATATATACTTAGTAGGGTCTCCGACAAAATGATAATACCCGTTCACACTATCGGTGACGGGTATAATAAAAATACCCAAGTCCGTCAATTTTTCAAAATAAGTTTTCATTTTGAAAATCAAGGGGTGAATAGCTTTTTGTTTTAAATTTTAACTGTGACTTTCAAAAAGTTTATAAAATATACATATAAATACACTATTTAATCATAAAAATCCATTAAGTTTTGTCAGAGTTATACATATCTTCACCCCTCTCGAGTTTCTTAAAATTGTTTTGCAATTAGTTAATAAATTGGCTTTTTTTTACCATCATGTAAGACACCATTTTATCAAAGTTTTAAGTAAATCGCAAACAATATTTTCTTGGCTGGAGTAAAAATTGTAAAAATGTTTCTATATACTCAATTTACGTTGAAACCGTCCAACCGATGAGCCCCAAACCGGTACATTTAAAAGTAAACAAAGCAAGTAAATTGAAATTCCACTAAAAGAATGCGTAATAAATAATCGGTTCATTTAAGAAGTCGATTTTCTAATTTTCCCATTTCAAAAATGTTTTTGCTTTTTTAACATTCTCAAATATCAAAAATAAAAACAGCTCATTTCAGTTTTCTCCAACATGTTTTGTTTAAGATAAAAATAAATTAATATTTTTTAGTATGTTTTTTCACTAAGCCCCAGCCCATTTTGGTTGCGCTGCAAACAAAAAACAAAGCAAATAGTAAAAATACCATCAAAGGAACTTGCACCAAACACAGCAGAAACGTCTGTACAACGTAGTAGCACACGCCGGATATCTGCTAGATTGTATTTATATATATATACATATATAAGGGTATTTATATATATATACATATATAAGGGCGGGTCGTTAAAACTTTTTTCGAATTTGACACGCTAAGAGGGCTCAAAAACTGTGTTCACATATCCAGAATTCCCAAATTCAAAAAAAGTTTTTAACGACCCACCCTAATATATATATATATATATACATACTAGCAGGTACCCGCCGCTTTGCTCGCGTTGTTTTTTCTTGCTTCTCTTTGGTGGCTACATATAAATTGTTCAAAATATGTTGGGTCAACATATGGGTCCCAGGTCCGAATTCCGGAGATCCCTTGAACACATTGAACGCAAAAAATGTTTTTTAACCATCTTTCAAATGAGCCCTATTTCAAGTCTCTACGTCTGTTCACTCCAAAGATATGGCTTCTCCGGTTCCAAGGCCCCCATTAGACCCCGTTTTGCTCTTGTTCTCCGTTAGTCCTATTGGACTGAACTTTCTTTCAATGTTTGAGAAAGACGATGTCATCGGATTATACTCTGTGGAAAAATATGCCCAACGTCTCAACGTCTGAGCATTGGCGCAGTATATTTTCCATCAGAATATTGAAAAAGTCGGACGACAATGCTTCGCCCTGTCTGAAGCCTCTCTTGGTATTAAAAGGGTCGGATAGATTTGAAGACGAAAACTAGGAGGTGTGAGTCGATATTTTTTATTTAGTCTTCTTCATGATTTGGCGGTGTGTGAATATCGGGTCATTGGTCAGCTACTTCGGCCTGGAAACCAACTATATTTCCTACGTACGGTTTCAGTTTATTACATAATATGCCATATTTTTATTTTATAAGCGATTGAAAGTATACCTATTCTCCTTTTTTTTTAAATTGTGTACAGGATACTTCGCTCACCAGTCCATATTTTTCACAAGAGTTGATGCATACATATGACCAATTCCAACCGTCATCGCCCCCCAAGAATGGTGTAGAAGTGGCTGATACCACGTTTCTTTGTTCGTCCTAGCAGAACGAAGCTCCTTGCTTATAACCTTCGGTAATAGGCTTAACTTTTTTTGTATAATATCTAAACCTCCTCCACTTCACTCCTTTCCAATTCTCTTTTCTTCTGTCTGATCAGGCGCTTTTCCTCTCTCCGTTTCTCCCTATATCGCTCATCAACCACGTGTGATTCTCTTTGGCTGCCATAGCTAATGAGTGTGAGATACGCTTCCACTGCTCATTTACAAAGTCGGAGGTCGAAGGAGTCTCTCGAAGTAGATCGGTGACCTTGTTGAGAATGCTCGGCGGTCTGCAGTGACTTTAACCTACAAATATATAGCTTTCACGTACCTTGGCTAGAACAAGATAATAGTCCAAGTCGATATTAGAGCCGAAGATAGCCTGGAATCAATCACAATATGATCTATTTGTGTGCGGATACTTATGTCGCCACTTATGATCATGTTACTGCTCGCAGCAAGTCGATTACCATTTTCTATTACTGTTGGTGATGTCATATACGGAAATTTTTCAATAGTATTAAAAAATATAGAAGAGATAAAAAGCTGCAATATTCAGGATAGTGAAGGAAAATAGTAGTTATACACTTGTCTCGAAGACCGCAACTTCGCTTCCAGTGTTTTAGCTATGTTTCATTAGTTTTTCCATTTTTCTACTTTCAATAAAAATTGTATGGTTTTAAAGTGTTGTTTAACTATTTGTAATTTAAACGCTTGTAGCGAAGTCTCAAGCTTCAGGATTCACTCTTCGCGTGTCCAAGGCTCTTTCCCAAAAATTTGTAAAACTTCCAAAATGAAAAAAAAAAAGTTTTATTAATATTTTGTTAATATTATTTACTTTATTATTTTAATTTTTAAGCTTTTTGTGAATTTTGGTGATATATCCGGTGATATATCTTTTGAATTTCATGCGGCTATGTACAGAACTCGTATCGGGCAATGCTACACATTATTTGAAAGGTCTTGACATAACATACAAAACGACGCTATGCATGATTAATTTGGATACTGCATTATATAGTTACAGACGTGTAAACATGGAGTTCACTAACGCCGAAATTCGCGCTATTTTCAAGTTTTCCTTCGTTAAAGGCAATTCCGCTAGAGAAACGTTCCGTGAGATTAATGGCGTTTTGGAAGATGGTATTCTATCACTTCGAGCCGCGGAGGAATAGTTTCATCGATTCAGAGTAGGTGAAAACGACACCATGGATAAGCCAGCCGGCGGAAGACCTGTGACGAGGAATACCGATCAAATCATGAATAAAATCGAGTTACACCGGCATTGACATCTCGTGACGCCTGCGATATGCTGCTGAAACGGAATGAACTCGACCCATTTTCGAAGCGGATGGTGACTGGCGACGAAGCAAAAACGGTAGTGGTGGAAGGCCGGTGAATGTCCCAAACAGTTGCCAAGCCGGGATTGACGGCCAGGAAGGTTTCTCTGTGTGTTTGGTGGGATTGGAAGGGAATTATCAACAATGAGCTGCTCCCATATGGCCGGACGCTTAATTCTACCATCCAGAAGCGTCCAGAATTGGCCAACAGGAAGGGTGTAGTGTTCCACCAGGACAGCGCCAGGCCACACACATCTTTGGTGACTCGTCAGAAGCTACGGGAGTTCGGATGGGAGGTTTTACCGCATTAACCATGTAGCCCGGACATAGCGAAAAGTGACTACCACCTGTTTCAGTCCATGGCGAACACCCTTCGTGGTGTGAAGTTGGTCTCAAAAGAGGCTTGTGAAAAGTGGCTGTCCGAGTTCTTCGCAAATAAGGAGGGGTTGTTCTTTAAGGGGAGTGTTATGAAGTTGCCGTCTAGTTGGAAAAAGATTATCGAACAAAACGGCGCACTTGTGAACTAAATCCGATCACTGTAATACTTTTATTAAGCATAGAATAAAGAGCAAAAAAGCGGAAGGGAAATATTTGATAACCTTATATTAAGCTATGATAACCTGGAAGTTTCTTTGTGGAGTGTTTAAATAATTATCAAGCGAGCATGAAATGAAATGCCGCGATTACTTGACCAGCTATGAATGTATGAATAAAAATGCTCGGAGTTCTTAAACTAAGACGGTTCTGAAATTGCGTGTGAGACACACGATAAATGAGTTAAAACGATCGAATGGGGTTAAAAACGATCGAATGAGCGCACGAAAACACTGCGCGTCACGGTGTTTAGCTACAAGCCGACCGCACAGCAAACAAGCGTTTTGTTAAAACTTGCGAAAAGGACTTGCGATGGAAACGAACGAAGTAGCTACACGTTCTGCGAGCCGGACGGGCGAAGGGGGCGCACGAAAGACACTACGCGTACTATAAGCCGGATGTGCGAGGGGAACCCACGACAAGCGCTTTGGGTTTAACACTTTCACGATGTTACCTGTGATGCTGCTAGAGCACGATTGATCCATTTCTATCATTATAATCACCTTTATACACAGCTGACGCTGCGCCTCACGGCTGAGATGAGCTTTCCAGCTGTGTTTTGTGAACAGCTGCGGCAACAGCTGTCGTTTTCAACATCAAAATCCGTTACCATCCGTCCGTTAGTAACGGCCGTTAATATTAAAATTTTCTAATTACTAATATTTACTTATTACTATCTCTAGTAAATATGCCTTCGGTTGGTTTATAAATCTCTAAAATAAAATATCGCTGTCACAGAACTTCGAAACATTTCATTGTTCGAAGACAGTTTTACAGGGGCTGTCTTCAAAGCTGAACATTTTGTAGAATTCTGTAGACTTTTCATTTACATATTTTATTCAGATTTTCTATAGCGCAACCTACAAAAGTTAAATTTATGTTAAACGAGAAATAAATTAATCTCAAATTTGTGATCGAAATTTAAAATAGTTTCCCCGCCAATAAATAAAGTTGCATGACAACTACGGTAAGTGTGTTGTTGTGAATACACACATACATATACATGTGCTCATAAATGCTAGTGTGGTGAACTTATCTATGAGACTTTCGATACTTTATAAATTGCATTACTTTATAATTTTTCCCATCACTATCACGTATGCATTTCATATGCTAACCTATCAGACCTTTAATATTCTACACAAATACTTTTCATAAATGATCATTTAATTCGGGGTTGTTTCGCATTAAATTTATGAAATCATAAATAGTATAATTATACCCACCACACATACTGTGAAGGGTATTATCAGGTTGTCATTATTTATGAATGTTTTGACTACAAATCGGATAGAACCACTTTTAATCCAATATCCATCTAGCTAATATCAGATGAAAGGTGCCACGCCCATTTTTAGATATAGCCCCCATGAAAACTTACCATTTTTTTCGAATTGTTATTATTTGTAAATGTATTTACTACAAATATGGATAAAAGCACTTTAATGACATAAACTTTCAAACGAATGGGGCAAGGCTTTTTTGATTTTTTGATAAGGGACCCTTAAAAAATAAGCTCCCGTTTTTCAGATTTTGTATGAAAATAGTTCTTATTTATGGATATATTCACTCCAATCTGTGTAAAATCACTTCTACTGTTATCCTATGAATATGCTTCCGATATGACAGGGATCGAGCCACTATATCTTAATCCCATACAAACTCACCTTCCATTTTTTTATTTTTTCAAGAAAATGAATAAAGTTTCGTGTGGCGGGTATTTGAGCTTAGGTGCTTCCGAAGTTAACGTTCTTGCTTGTTTTTACTTCAATTATAAAGCAAAATACAATTACTTATTTGTCAAAAATTAATCTTCGAAAAATAAAACATGAAAAAACGTTAACTTCGGGGAAACCGAAGCTTATATACCCGTCACACGTATTTTTAAATTGTAAACGTGTTATCATCAGTGGCTTTCATAGAACTTCGAGATGGGATAGGACGAAGTCAACGGTCTGATACAACTCACGTTGTGTGGGGCCTATGCCAAAAAATGGGCGTGGCACATTGGATTTGGTATTGGATGATATTAAAAGTGTTTTTACCCAATTTGGAGTAAATACATTACTAAAAAAAACATTTTCATACAAAAATTCGAAAATGGGCGGTAAGTTTGTATGCGGACTTTAGCGAAAAATGGGTGTGGCACCTTTGCTTTTGATATTGGATTATATAAGATGTGTTTTAAGGTAATTCGGAGTGAATGAATTCCTTAATAATAACCACATCCATACAAAAATGTCGAAAATGGGCGGTATTGTTGTATGGGGGATACATCTAAAAATGGACGAGGCACATTTAGTTTGTCATTGGATGACAGTAGAGTGTTTTTACCCAATTTAGAGTGAATATATGCAAAAATAATTACTATTTGCATACAAAAAAGAAAAAATGGTAAGTTTGTATGGGGGCTATACCTAAAAATGAGCTGGTCGTTGCCGAGAAAAGCTTAAGTTTCAAATTTCAGTCTCCGAGTAAATCGTGTTGAAATAAACAGACAGACAGATGGATATGGCTAAATCGATTGTCTCGACGAGCTGATCAGTAATATATATACTTTATGGGGTCTGCGATGCCTCCTGTAATGCGTTATAAACTTTCCGACTAATGATACTACCCTTCACACTATGTGTGCCGGGTATAAAGAGTGCATTTCGAGCCAGTTTCAATTCTTTTGTTCGGTTGGTTTTTGTTTAAGAATTTTATTTGCAATTATTTTACCAATGTAATTTTGGATTGTAATAGTGAAGTTATTTCAGAAAAAGAATAACGGTTCAGCCAATATAACTTTTATAATTAAAACAAAATTTTTAATGGTGTGTTTTACATAAACCCTACCCAATCCCTTAAAAAAACTTGAGAGATTTGAAACCAAGCAAAGAAATCGAAGAAAACGTTAATATAAAATAATAAAACAAAATAAAGATTAAAATCAAATACCAAGTGCTGGTTATAACTTTGTTACACGTTATTTTAAACAATATGTGTTGGCAAAAACAGCGGTTTTTGAGTCGCGGGGGAATTTGCTACTTTGAAAAAAGCGGAGAGACAAAAAAGAGACAAAAAAACCTTTTCGAAAAATGATAGAATTTCCAAATGAACATGTTTACTTTGCGAAAAATAATTGTGTTCTTGGTTTTGCATTCTGCCGTTTTTTTTTTTTTCTTTTTCTACTTTTTTCCTTAAAAATTATTACATTTCACTTCGTTTTCTATTCATATTTTTGTTGCAAATGCGTTTTCACCATTCAATCGTTTTAATGGACCTCGCTTTCAGTGTATTGTACGTTTTTGAGAATCAAGCGACTGTTAAATGTAGCAACGAATTTGTACAGGTTCGGTTTTCAAGTTAATGTGAACGATTCGCGATGAGTGATACAAGCATCAATCAATGATAACTGAACAGATTCACTGTTTGCGAAGGGCGATACATAGAATCGCAGATAACTGAACATGTTTACTGAGGAACAAGAAAATCGCAAAATACTACTTTCAGTCGCAGTGCGACATTACGAACACTAATGGCTTATGTTTCGTTATACCCGTAACTCTCATTTTCTCATATTTAAAAAATAAAAAAAAATTAATGTATACACTTGAGTTGTATCAGACCATTGACCACATTTAACCCATCTCAAAGTTCAATCCTAGCCACTGATTATCAACTATTTCAAAATTCGTGTGACGGGTATTTAAGCTTCGCATTTAACGTTTTTAACTTTTTATTTTTCAATATTTTTATGTGGTAAAAATACTCACAAATATAATACATTTTCTACTGCTAAATTTTATAAGCAACTTTCAGTTAAGTACGAAAATCAAGTTAGCGTCGACTTTTTCAGATGAAATCGACTCTAAATTTTCTCTATCGAAACAAGCGATACCCCAATTCGGTTTCTTAAGTTAAGCCAGTATTCGCGTTTTATCTTCAGCATAACTGTAGACATAAAATAGAAGAAATGTAGTATATACGGAAAAATATCATTTAATGTCTTAAATAGTAAAATTATTGGAAAACTCGAATTATTCCGAGTTTTTCTTCGGGGTTGCTGAATATAAACTCAATTTTGACTTCAGATTCTGAAAGTCAAATTCTTCGTCAAATTTATTATCATTAACTCTTCATTTTCAACTCTTTTCATCAGGAGTGTCGCTTTGCTACGGCAGAGAAGAACATCGCCTCTTAGCGAGCCTTGTAAGCGGGAGCAACACGAGCTATTGTTGAGCGGTATCGTGAATAACAGGGAGAGAAGAAACGCCGTTTCAACCGAAAAAAAACACTAGAAAGGTGTAAGCTGGAGGAAGTTTAGATGATGTGCGACAGAAATGAGGTTCGAAAATTCCATCAAAGAATCAAGTGTTTGACCGAAGGTTATAAGTCAGGAGCCTCTTTTTGTATAGATGCACATGAAAACATGGTGGGAGATGTCCGAAAGTCACTTATGCTATTTATTGCTTAAGAGGGTATTTGTACTGGTACCTAGAGAGGTATATTGTACACCATAAATGGCTAAATTACTGATTCTAGCCATATTCTTTGAATGAATCTAATCATTCTTTTGTGTTCGGTTTTCCTAACCTGCTCAAAGGATAGTTTGTGACTTCCTAACAATGACATTCTATTTCTGGACGTAGTAACATATTCTAATAGAATATGGATAGAAAGCTTTGGTAACCTTAGAGTTGAATCCCTCTATTCGTAATTTGGCCAGCACCATCCAGTGTTCATCCCTAGCACGTTTTCTATCGTTACGTATTGTCTCACTAAGTGTCTGGCTTCCAATGGGACAATAAGGTTCTGTGCCTATTAGGGGAGTTGCGGCCCCCTTCCAGGTTAAAGCGTCTGCTGGCCAGTTGTCTGGGATGTTAGTATGCCCTGGCACCCACAACAGTTGTACCCTGTTGTTTTTCCTAGTTCATTTATGGTGGGTAAAGCCTTTTGTACTAGTTAAGATTTTACTGTGTCAGCCTGTAGCGCCTTAAGAGCTGACTGACTGTCTGACAGTATTGCTATATCGCAGTTTTTGTAGGTCTTGCCAATATTGATCTGCGCGCAACGGATTATCGCGCAGATCTCTGCCTGAAAGTTGCTAGTGTATCTACCCAGGGTTTCTATAGTTTTGTTCTTGGGCCAGCAATACCCAAACCGGCGCCTTCGTCGGTGAGCGATCCGTCTGTACACCACTTGACGGTGTGTAGTTTTATGTCGAATGCGTTTTCAGATGTCCAAGTCTTCTTGCTTGACCATCTGATGGTAAATTCTCTGTCAAGATTATACCTTTTGGATATAATATCCATATGCATTGCCGGAAGTTGGTACCCTCCCGTCCACGTTGATAGGTGTTTCTTGCAGATAGTAGACGCAGTTTTGTGTCCTATCAATATGCGGATGAGCGTACTTCTCATCCTTAGCTTCACTTCTATGTCAAGTGGTGTCAAGTCTAGAAGTGCTTCAAATGCTGCAGTAGGACAGGTACGTATCGCCCCCGTGATGCCCATGCATGCTAATCGTTGTAATGACTCGAGTTTTCTTTTGGTCGTAAGTTGGTTCGACCTACCTCCCCACGCAATCACCCCATATAGGAGTATAGGTTTAACTACCATGTTGTATAGCCATAGCAAGGTACTTGGTTTGCAGCCTCAGGATTTTCCTGCTTATTTCCTGCATACAAACAGGACCTTAGTGAATTTTCGAATTACATCATCTGTGTGGCTTTTCCAGTGACGTTTACTATCCGTAGTTAATCCCAGATATTAAGTCCGACCTCCCTGCACCATTCCTGAGTTATACTTAGACCCCTGTTGATTATATCACTGAGGGTTTCTTCATATTTTCCTTTTGCAATGTTTACAATATCATCCGCATTGCCCTGCCATTGTATTCTGCGACTTAGTCTAGTTAGGGGGCCATCTACTATCAGACTCCATAGCAGAGGTGATAATGTTCCTGCCATTTAGGTCTGTTTCCGCCGTTTTAGTATCCAGTAGTGAGTGTATCCAGTCGACTACCATCGGATCGACCCGTCATTCTACTTAGACATTATGTATTGTGTAGTGGTTCGTGTTGTCAAACGCCCCTCCGATGTGTAAGAGGGCACAAATAGTGGTTTCTTTTTTATTCGAATGAGTTTTTAATTACCCCAGTCAAATTCAGTAGGGCAGTATGAAGAGGTTTTTTCGTAAGGAAAGTCTCACTAAAAACGATGTCAGGCTAATATGCTTAAAAGATTTGGGGTGAGTGGGATCCTTTTTCTGCCTTTGGGATAAATACCACCCTGGTCCTTCTTAACTGGGTTGGAACATGGTATGTTGCCAAGCTACTGGTCATAAGCCCTCGAATTCTAGGGATTATTTCCCTACCTCCATATTAAAGAATAGCAGTAAAGATCCAATCTACTCCAGGATGTTTAAAAGGGTGAAAATTGGATGCTGCCCACCTTATCTTTTCCGCCGTTATTATTCTCTTTGCAAGTATCAGGGTTTCCTGACTTGCTCGCCTATACGCATCCTCGGACAGAGACTCAACGTCTGTGCATCCCGGGAAGTGTGTTTTTAATAGAACCCTATTTCTTTGCTTCTCGTTTTCCGTATAGGATTTATCTGGCCTGCGAAGTGCTATAGTCGATTCGGCGAGGACTCCTACATTGCCAGATAAATGCGGGCAGCTGTGGCAGTGGAATATATACTTTCATAGGATGATGTGTAGTTTCTGCGTTTCGCTTTTCTTAGTTCTTTATTATAGAGCGTAAGCTCCTGTGAGTACTCCTCCGGTCTGTGCTTTTTGCACTATTGAATAGTTTCCTAACTTTCTTCCTTTGCTTCTCTAGGCGTTCACTCCACCATTAGGCGTCATTCTTACGTCTAGCTCTTTTCGTTAAGCTCGAATACCATCTGTTCTAATTCGAGGGGATGTCTGGAGTAATTGAGCTCCCCTTTAGGTGTTGTGCTAGACAGAATACTTCTATGTAGTTCCCAGTTGTTTTTGTTTTTTTTTTTTTTTGGATTTCTTTTCAGTAAGCGGTGGGTCGTCCTCCACTTATGTTAACGCGTTTGATTCTGTGATCTGACATGGAAGGTTCTTGAGACACATGCCAGTCACTAATCATACTCTCTAGCGCTAGACTGCTAAAGGTTACGGGTAACACCTCCTCCCCTTACTCTATTGACAAAGGTTGGTATGCAGCCTTGATTATTAGAATTCAAGTAAACACTTACCTCATGAATTAGTATCCATGCTGGCCTATAGTTCATTATGGGCATTGGCATTGATGCATACACTAGGCCTTCCAGTTCTACTGGTGAGGGGGTTCTCGGCCGCACAATAGGCTGAGGCTATGACCACCTGCCTCTTGCTTCCTTCAATTTCTATCTCGGTGGTTATTGGCACGCAATCCCGAGATATGTATTCTGAAAGTATAGTATAGATAATATCATTTCGAATCATTATGGATGCTCAAAGCTTTTCCTGCCTGTTATCGCATATTACCTTTGTGTTCCAGCTAAGGGTTTTATCAAGCCTACGTGGCACCAATGCACCTGGATAAGCGCAATCACAAGATATTGTTTGGTGAACGTCCTTCCTTTAACAACTGATGCTGCTTTAGCATGGTGGACGTTCACCTGGCCTTCGCTTATCTTGATGGCGGGTTTATTGTGCCCGCTCATCTTCTGTAGACGCCTCCATCTCCTCTGCGAAGAGGGTGGTATCCTCGTCCCGAAGGAGTCCTCCCGCTTCTTCTAACTCTTGCGGGGAGAGCTCAGCTCTCTCATTCTAGACCAAGATTACATCCGAATTCACGGACATCGGATAGGTTGGGCGCTCCCTCTTACACGCCGTATCCTCGAGTGTAGAACCCGGCATCTCAGGGGGGGATGCCTTCCTCTACCTCATCTTCGGCAGCTGCCTCCGAAGATACTTCTTCCGGTGCTGCTGCTTCCTCCTCCACCTCCTTTCGCTTGCGCTCCAGGTGGACGGGGACAAAGCCATACCGGAATCTTATCTTTAGCCCGGTATCGACAAGGGTCTGCCTTGTCTTGTCCTCAACTCCTTTTATTAGGAGTTGACCGTTGCCTTCCTTCCGTGTGGAAATTCCATCATGACTGTGTGTTGAGGTCATTCATTGCTTTTATTAAATTAAGTAGCATTTCAACTTTCCAGTTTGTGCACCCTGGCTGGAAAACATGGATCATCTCCGTCGAGGGAATATTCTCGCCGGTCAGCGTAGTTAGAATTGGGCCTTTCCAGTTGGAACGTGATTCTGCAGCCATTCTGAAGTGTTGTCTAAAGTGCACGGCATCGAACCTTATCTTGTGGTTCCAGCATTGGGCAACTTCAAATAGAATGACATCTTCGAGTTCCGATAAGTCTTCCACTGTGAGTGACACATGAGGGAAGTCACACGGAAGGACTGCCCCTTCGTGGTTTTTCACGTGGTACTCCTCTACCTCTTGTGCTCTGGGGGGTGTGAGCGTCTTGTTAGCTCTTTTTTGTGACCGGTCTTAATTCCTGCACAGTATTGTGGCTCAAGGCTTTTGCCTTTGCCTCCTGCTGTCGCATGCCCTGCTCGGTGTACTGCAGGTACCATTTCACCCCCGCACCACTCAGTCCTCGGAGGTGAGGATCATCCAAAACCTCCTGGTGCTCCAAGTGGTATGAGGAAACTCCTTTTTTGCTGAGGCAGTACTTCCCTCTCGTGTTGGCGGAGTGGTTACCAGGCTGCAGCCTGGTCTGCGTTATGCAGGGGTCGCACGCTCCGCCTGCCGTTGGACGCGCTGTGCGTGGTACTCGGCCTTGGAGTATTTGCACTTGCTTATGCACGTGCTTGCTGCGGACGGATAATGTCCATCGCGCTTTCTCAAGCTGACTAGCAGTTTGTGTCGCGGTTCAGTCCCGCGGTAGTTTTATATTCTTGTTTTTAATTTTATCCAGAGAGATTTTCTTATTGCGGAGAAGAACGGTACGCCTGCACAGAGATCCGGCCCCATGGGGGGTCAGAACATGTCTTGTCAGCAGAATGATCAAGAGCGCTTCAAGATACACCATATACATCTGGATCTTTCTGAAAACTTGTTTCCAGGAGCCACCGCGATGGAGGTAATAGTCGCACTTCTCCAAAAGAGAACCGGTACGGCATATGTTCCAATTCCTACGACATGTTAGTCCGCCGGTTATGTAGGCTTCCGCAACTTATGTTATGGACGATCCAATTCTCTTCCCAACTCTGGAGCGATGACGGGACCAACGTCGTGAAGATGAATATCTGGGTTCCCTGACCAAACATAGATCACCGGTGGAGCCACCAGACTATGACAAAGTCTTATAAGCTAAACAAAGGCTTAAAAATAACAAAGCGGGTGGCAATGAGTTGATTCGATGTATGCATCAACTCTAATGCAAAAATATGAACTGGTGAATGCATGCCCAGCGATTGGAACGTAAGTGTGTTTTGTCCAATCATTAGAAAAAGAATTGCGCAGACTATCGCGGTGTAAGTCTCCTACCAATCGCAAATAAAATTCTGTCTGGCATATTGTGTAACCAGTCTGTTACACAATATACATACATATTACATATTAAGTCTGGTTTTATACGATTCCAGTGTGGTCTAAATCAACCTCCGAGTCCTTATTTACACTACGCCAGATCCTGGAGAAAACAATAGAAAAAAATCGACACACACAACCATTTTTCTACTTCAAAGCCTCTTTCGACACGCCAATAAGATCAAAGTTCTTCAAAGCATTGACTAAACTTTGTGTACCTGCAAAAATCGTTTGCCTCTGTATGATGACCCTGACAAACATCCAAAGCGTTGGCAGGGTCTGTAAAAATCTCTCCCGACCCAACAGAGGCTTCAGACAGGGTGATGCGTTGTGGTGCAACTTCTTCAGTCTACTGATGGAGTATATACTACTCAAGTGCACAATGAAGAGCAATATTTTTACAGCAAACTAAGTTGCTCGCGTTTGCCTATGACGTCAACATAATCGGCAAAAGTCTACGTACTGTCTGGGCTTTCAAAGATATTAAAAAGAGAGTTTCAGGAAAATGGGACTGGCGGTGAACGAAAGTAAGACGAAGTACTTGGCATCTACTCACAGATCATCAACACGACCCAAACATTCTATTACCATGGAAAATTTAACCTTCGAGGTTGTACAAATCTTCGTCTTATTGGAATCATAGACAAACAAGAACAATAACATATGCTTTGATGTTAGACGAAGAATTGCTCTACACAAACCGATGCTTCTTTGGTCTCGGTTAGCAAATGCGAAGTAGAGTCTTATCCAGAACAACGAAAATCAAACTCTAAAAGACGCTGATCATCCCATTCCTGATGTATGGCGCAGAAACATGGGTAATGTCAAAGGCGGACAAATCGGCGTTGGGAACGGTTGAGAGAAAAATTCTTCGTAAGGGTGGACAATAAGTACCGTACTCGCATAAATCACGAGCTGTACCAGCTACATAACGACTTCGATATTGTCAGGTGCATTAAGTACAAACGATTGTACTGGGTTGCTCACGTGATTCAAATGGATGAACTGGCTCCGACGGGACAAGTGTCCTTTGTCGTACTTGTACATCTCGTTTTCTCGTTGTTGCTGCTCGTCGTACTGCTTGTCGTCTTCACGATCGCTCTCGTCGTTTGGTGCTCTTCGTCGTTCTTTCTCTCATTAGTTGATGCTCTTGTTGTTTTTTGGGTGTAGGGTTAACTTCAGCTTACGTCACTCATTCCCACATTCGGCCGTTCTGACTAAGCATTTGAATATCATGTGCATTATTCTTCTTGACTTTTGTAATTTGGTACGTGCCTAAAAATTTAGGCTTTAATTTAAGACCGCTACTTGCTGCTTGGTGTCGAAGATTATAAGACTTCTTGTTTTCGTTTTTAAGTCTCAAAAGTTTCGCTCTAGTTCTTAAATCGTCTCGATTGTTGTAAATAAGTCTCGCAATACTATATGAAATCATTCGAGGTGAATGCAGAACCTCTATCCGAAATGATAATTACTGGGTGACCAAATAT
The DNA here is from genome assembly GCA_018903435.1 of Leucophenga varia. Classification (NCBI taxonomy): domain Eukaryota; kingdom Metazoa; phylum Arthropoda; class Insecta; order Diptera; family Drosophilidae; genus Leucophenga; species Leucophenga varia. The sequence continues at coordinate 24,784 of JAEIFJ010001238.1, read as the reverse complement.
CATACTTTGGTTACTAAACTAAGTAATTACTTCGTTGGCAGTTGTTGATGTCGTCGGATAAAGCCAGCAAAATTTTGTATAAGTATCAATCCCGGCCAAAATATGTTTATAGTCCTTATGCATCGAATCTAGTAGAACCAAAAAATCAATATGATAAGTATTTAACGTAATGTCTTCCTTTTGTAAGGGTTGTAGCAAGCCCTTCTGTTTGCCTCGTTTACGGTAACATACAATGGAATAAAAGGATTGCAGCAATCGATACATTTTTGAATCTTGTCATTTATATTCGGTATATGGAAATTATTACAAATCAACTAATATGTCTTTTTGGCTGCAAAAAGACCTCTGTCAAGTGCACGTCTTATGATCTGTCCTTGCATCTCATTTGGAACAACTATTAACTCTGCATCGTCGATCAGTTTGTACAGAACACCACCTTTTAAAAAATAGTCGTTGTAATACGTCTTATTACCATTCAGAACTTCTTTTTATCGATTTTATTTTTTCATCATGATTCCTTTTGAAATTATCATCACTATGCACGTCGATATTCAACTGTGTGATGGTACTCCTCCAGAGACAAAACCCATCGTGCCACTCCTGTGCACAAACTTTGTTTCTCTAATGTTTTCGTAAAAGCGGTGCAGTCTGCACCTCAGTTTCGTAACTTTGATTGTAAATACTCAAAGCAGGTTTCACAGTCGGCAATTTTTTAACACGATAACAGCATTTTCGGCTTCTATGTTTATAACAAACTTTTATCATTCTTCATCAAGCCAGTTAATGGCTTCGAAATATATGCATAACCCTCTTTAAATTTACGAAAATAACCTGTTAGTCCCAAGAAGCTCGCAAGATATTTATAAGTTTGCTGCATTTTAAATTTTCACTGGCTTTGGATATAGTTTTTATACCCTTTACACATAGTGTAAACGGGTATATTCAGTTTGTCGGAAAGCTTGTAACGCAATGAAGGAGGCATCGGAGACCCCATAAAGTATTTATATTCTTGATCAGCTCGATGAGACGAATCGATCTAGCCATGTCCGTTTGTCCGTCTGCTTGTTGCTATGCGATTCATTCGCTTAGTTTTAAAGATATTGAACTGAAATTTTAAACTTAAGTTTTTCTCGGCAACGACTAGGGTTAGTTTGAAAATGAGAGTGCCACGCCCATTTTTAGGTATAGCCCCCATACAAACTTGATCATCGTCAATTTTAATTTCATATCTATAGTGAAACCACCAATTGGATTAATTTTATTTCGCTTACCGCCAAATCCAATTAAACTAACGCAGCAGTTTTCAAGCTTAGGCTTATATAGTTCATTTCCAGTGTCAAACAAAGCAACACAACTCTTATTACCAAAGTAAACAATTTTGCTTGTTAATTCGTTTTTCAGTTGCAAGCTGCGCGCGTTTATTTTTTGATTTTCAATTAATCTATTATGTTAACAATCTATTGACACGTGTCCAAACGTGTCCATTTAAAACTTTTTACCTCATTCTCTATTTTTGCATGGTACCAAAAAATGTCCTCTTTCGCCACAATTAAAGCAAGTTGGATCATGCTTTACAAATCAATTATTCGATTAGTAGTCCGGTCAATATAGACATTTTCAATAACAATAATTCCCGGATAGCCAAAAATTGGTGGAGAGCTTGGGTTTACCATTACAAATAAAGTCTTAAAAATCCCCATCGATCATATGTGTGCTTCAAAAGTTATTCGCGGTCAAAGGTCAAAATTTCAGGTTTTTGGACTTTTCTCGAAAACGATTAGTTTTATAAAAAAAAAAAAACCTGAAGCCAAGTTGTAGATCTTAAAATGTTTTACAAAAATGGTATTGATGATTTTTTTCCTAATAGTGCATACATTTCCACGCCACCTGTGAGGTAGTGTATTCGGCGCGTTTTTTTACCATGGTTTCCCCTGCAGGCCTACTCCACTAACTAAGTAACTGTCAAGACAATTTTATGACAAATTAAGCGAACAATACCCGTCAAGTTTAAGTAATCAGCTTTTTTTCTTTAGATATTTTAATCAGATTTATACTCTACTTCAACAGTCATGTATTCTGCTTCTTCCTTTTCATCTTTGCCGGATGTTCACAAATTTTTCAAATGTGGCTTAATCATTGGACTCTTCATTGAAATCAAAGGAGTCTTTCTCTATTGTACTCAACTGGATATTTGGCAATTGGTACACACTGGAGAACACAGCAATCCGACTTTTTTGCAGACACATTTGGCACTACAACCTTTTTGCAATTGCAAAAAATAGTGTTGAGGAGTTTTTCTAGAACAGTATGGTGTAAGGTTTAAATCGGTTCCAGAGTATTATCTATCAATTTCCAACCCCAGTCTTCTAGGTTCAGTTGATTGGCTAGCCATGTTTGAAAGCAAATTTTTTCCGGTATTATTGTTTGAGATGTGGAATCAATTTCTGTAAATACTTTAACGCAGTCAGTGGAATCTTTATTTTCGAAGTTTTTTACTGCAGGAATTGAAGATTTCTGGGTGTATGATTTTCTGCAATCCTCGTATATTGTAACGTATTTTTGAGTTCTTAAATATTCAGTAAACTCATAACCTTGATTAAAGTTGGCAAAACTCAGACGTTATTTCGAGCTATAAAATAACATAAATAACCTAAATGGTAGACGCTAAAAACACTAAAAAAAACACTAAAATTGTCATGACAGTTAGTGGAGTAGGCCTACAGGGAAACCACGGTAAAACTAGCTTCCACACTCCCTTACAGGTTGTGTGGAAATGTGTGCATATCATGTATAAAGTGACTCTTAGAATCGAGATATCTCAGAAATGGTAACTCTTAGGAAAAAAATCATTAAGACCATTTTTGTAGAGAATTTCAAGGTCTACAACTTGGCTTCAGGTTTTTTTTCTTTTTTTAAAAAACTTACCGTTTTCGAGAAAAGTCCAAAAAACTTGAAATTTTTAACTTTGACCGCGAATAACTTTGAAGCACACTTAGAATCGATTGGGATTTTTAAAACTTTTTTGAAATGGTAAATCCAAGCTCTCCACCAATTTTTGGCTTTCCGTGAATTATTGTTATCTTACCAACATTTTTATGTCTAAATTGACCGGACTATAGTTTTTTCTTCCCCACATAATTAACTTTATTTCGTTTTGACTTATTAACTTCGACTCATACCTGTTCTTTATCATTTTCAATATTATAATATTTGAATTTTTCCTTTAAGGCCCTATTCTCCTTCAGCTTGCTGTTTTTGGACCTTTTTTGAAAAAATTCTCATTTGAAAAACGCAAAAAGATATTTGAATTTTGTTTTTTTATTGAATTAGTAATGAATGAAAGAAAATAAAAAAATTTTTTTCGCCGCGATATAGGGGCTGTCCATAGATGATGGCACCGTCAAAGTTGGCCCTCAAAAAAAAGGCATGGTGCTGGTGGCCTCGATTCCGCCAGTTCTACTGAACCGATTTGGATGAAACAAAGTTTAATCGACGTAGAATTGTCACCATTCTGGCCCGTAGTAAAATAAAAATTTTGCGACTTTTTTTTGACAAAATGGCGGCCACTTGAAATTGACAAAACGAATTTGGACCCATTTTTTTGTAGTTAAGTGTAAAAAAAAATAGTAAAAAAAATTTTTATTTTACTACGGGCCAGAATGGTGACAATTCTACGTCGATTAAACTTTGATTCATCCAAATCGGTTCAGTAGAACTGGCGGAATCGTGGCCGCCAGCTCGAAAAACGTGGTTTCGAGATAAACGCGTTCAAAGTTTGAAGTTTATTAAAAACTACTCATTTTAGCGAAGACATGACCCCACAAAAATGGCCATATCTTCTAAAGTATTTCGAATTTCAAAAAACCCTTTTAGGGTTATATTCTTAAATGTCCAAGCTATAAAAAAATGCAAAAAAAAAAAGTCGAAAAAAATTTTTGCTGAAAGAGAATAGGGCCTTAACTCCGTCATACTTTTAGCTCTATAAAACAATGTTCTATCAACACGTTTATCATCGAAAGCATCTATTATACACTGCATTAAAACGCTGTTAGTAATGTCACCACGATATGCTAAGTCTTTCATTCGATACAAATATGGGAAACGACACTCATAAATTGTACGTATACTTTCACTCAATTGTTCATGTATTTGCTTGCTGTCAACTATAGTTTTAAATTCACACAGAATTGACTATTTGAATTAATTTTAATTGTTCAAACCTCTTTCACTCGAAATAAAGTCTTTAATCCGTTTTTCTATTGAAATGCTAATTGTGCCATAAAAACAACGACTAAATTCATCTATATCGCGAAAACTAATTGCAAAACGCGGTTATAGTAAACTATAATATTATTTTGTGATCTTACCTCGCATTCATTTGATTGCATTTTTACATCGTTTTTAGAATGCCGTTTTGAACAAGCGTCGTCTTCTTCATTTGTTTGTGTCCTGCTTTGTGCACAAACATTCGCGTTCTTCTCGTTAGTGTGTACACTTTTTTCTGGATTCCATTTCGTTTAGACAAATTTTGTTATACATATACTTTTTTATACCCGCCACACATAGTGTGAAGGGTATATTCAGTTTGTCTGAAAGTTTGTAACGCATTGAAGGAGACGTCATAGACCCCATAAAGTATATATATTCTTGATCAGCTCGACGAGACGAATCGATCTAGCCATGTCCGTCTGTCCGTCTGTCTGTATATTTCTAGGCATCTTTTTTATTGAAGATATAAAGATATTAAGCTGAAATTTGGAACTTAAGCTTTTCTCGGCAACGACTATTATGAGTTCGAGAATTAGAGTGCCACGCCCATTTTTAAGGTATAGCCCCCATACAAACTTACCGTTTTTTTTCCGATTTTTTGTATAAAAATTGTAATTATTTATGAATGTATTCGCTCCCAATTGTGTAAAAACATTTCTTTTGTCATCCAGTGTCAAAACCAAAATGCCACGCCCTCTTTTAGGCATAGCCCCCATATAAACTTTCCATTTTTTTCCGATTTTTTGTAAAAAAATACTAATTATATTTGCATATATTCACTCCAATTTGGCTAAAAACATTCTAATGTCATCCAATGTCAAATCAGATGTGCCACGCCCATTTTTTGGAAAAGCCCCCATACAAACTTTCGGACCATTTTCGATTTTTTGTATGAAAATGGTTATTATTTATTCATATATTTACTCCATATTGGGTAAAAACTCTTCCAACATCATGGTGCCACGCCCATTTTCAGGTGTTTCTTGCATACAACCTTACCGCCCGTTTCCAGATATATTCGAGAAATATGTTGTTATGATCTGTATTTTTAGCTCAAAATTTGAAATTAATATTGTGTGTAAACTTGGGTGACCACTGATGATTACATATAAACTCTTTAAAGATTCGTGTGACGGGTATTTAAGCTTCGGTTCTACCGAAGTTAACATTTTTTCTTGTTTTTTTATATTTTCCGTCGTTTTCATCAAAATTAAAACCAGAAATTCACATGGTCGTTGTCTTATCCACTATCGCCATTTACCTCGAACATTTTTGTCACAACTGCCAAATTCTTATTAATCAAATCATTTAAACACAACATAGTCTATGTTTTTTCTTTTTCACATTTTCTTAATATAGTAATGTGTCGTCACGAAAATTCTCTATTATACCAACCTCTTTTATATTCAAATATTACTTCGTCGATTAAAAAGATTCAAGTAAACGTCAACTCTTTTTATACCCGCCACACAGTGTGAAGGGTATTATCATTTTGTCGGAAAGTTTGTAACGCATTAAAGGAGGCATCGGAGACCCATAAAGTATATATATACATTATTTAACAGCTCGACGAGTATGTTAAAACTAAGTTGCCACGCCCATTTTAAGGTATAGCCCCCCATACAAACTTCACTCCCATTTTCGAATTTTTAGTATAATAATAGGTTTTATTTATGGGTCAAAACACTTCTAATGACATCCAATATCAAAAACGATGTGCCACCTTCATTTTTAGGTAAGGCCCCCATACAAACTTACCACGTCTTTTAGCATCCGCCGTCGTCGCTGATTGGACCACAGCTCCTCCTTTGACGTCCTTTCATCTCGTCATCTCATTGTTGCACCTCGTCGTACTGCCCCCATATAAACAGTTGTTGTGTTGGCAAAAACTGTAACTTTTAGCGACTTGAAAGTCGAAGTGACTGCAAACATTGACTAAACCGAAGTTCGCGAAAAATGATAGAATTACCAATCACGGATATCTGGAAATGTTCATTGTTTGCTAAGAGAATAACATAACACAACAAAGAGACTTTGCTTTATTTAATTGCAAAACAGGGAAAAACGTTAACTTCGGTAGAACCGAAGTTTAAATACCCGTCAAATGCATCTTTGAATATTTTGTGTGATCATCAGTGGCTTAAATACATTTATAAATATATATTTGAAAATAATTACTTTTTTTATTCACAAGTCCAAAAATAACCGGTAAGTTTGTCTGGGGGCTATACCCAAAATGGGCGTGGCGTCTTAGCTTTGGAATTAGATGATACGGGAAGATTTTTTACCCAATTTGTAGTAAATAAATTCACATATAATACGTACTTTAATACAAAAATTTGAAAATGGGCGGTAAATTTATATGGGGCTACACCAAACAATGGGTGTGGTACTTTGTTTTTGATATTGATTTATTATTATTAATTTAATTAAACATTTAGCAACTAGCATATACAAATAAAAATGAAACTTAACTTAACTGAACTTAACTTAACATAGCTAAAACTTAAAATATAAATTTAAACATCAAAATTAGATAAATTGCTTTTCACTAGATTTAAATTGAGGTCTGGAGAGACAAGATCCAAATTGTAAAATCTTTTATATGTAGAACACAAAATGCGTAATGGATCATGGCTTGCATAGTTTGTTTTACACATGTGTAGGTGGAGCAATAAATAATTTCTTGTAAACCGGGATGGCAGTGAAAAGTTTAGCAATTGCACTAAATATTGACAGTCAACATCACCAGCTTGTAGTTAAATAATACCCTAACACTTTTCTGCGTTTTTAAGTGTGGGTAGATTTATTCTAAAAGCTGATATGTTGCATATTGTGAGTTCTAAACACATAAGGCATACTCTAGTGTAAGACGAACTAATGACATAAATAACAGTTTTGTGATATAAGGGTCATTAAATTCTTTTGACCAATGTTAAATAAACCCAAGTAAATTCATTACTTTTTTACATACTACATCAATGTGCGAAGCAAAAACAAGCTAATGGTCAAAAAGGTCACTAAGATCGTTTACAGAAGAAACACGCTCAGGTGCATCATTTTCAATAAGATATAAAGCTAACAGAGGGTTTCTACGACAAAACGTCATTACATACATTTGGAGCAATTTAAAACTATACCATTTCGTTTACACCAACAATTAAGTGCATTAAGATCTGTCGGCAATAGTTTGTAGCCAAGCCAATCATTGCAACTGAAGCGCAGCTTCACGTCATCAGTGAACATTAATGCGTTGCAATAAGAAAAATTGTGTTGTCAAATAATACACGTTGTGTGTGAAAAGACAAGTTGGACGAATTCCAATTAATCAAAGCTGAAGGTTACCGCATACGCTCAAATTTATAAAGCAAAATTACATGATTGACACAGTCAAATGCTTTACTAAAATCTGTGTAAATAACGTCTGTTTGTAAACCTTTAGTATATAATTTGGTCAATTATTGTCGGATTTTTTCCATTAAACAATCATTTTACTCGTAATTCTGCGTACTTTATAAAGGTAGCTTTGTCAAACAAAACAAAAAAGTGTAACCAAACTACGATAACCTTAAAAGGTTTGGAAAAAAATAGGAAAAATTGCGTTTGTCTTGAAAATACACAGAGGTACGATCAAAAAATGTCATAAAATGTCATTGCCCTCAAAAGGGCAAAGTTTTTCTTCTAAAACATGTTAAAAAATAAAAATCGGTTTGTAATTTACAGAGATATTGCTCTTTAAGTGAAAAAATAGGGACAATTTGTTTTTTGACCCTAGATCCAGATTTTGAGGGTCCCCGAAAATTCTTAGTATACAGTTTTCTTCTACTCGACGAGACCTACAACCTACACTATAAGATTTCATAGCTATCTCAAAAAGACCAAGATATTCAAGTTTAAGTTTTGTGTAATTACTTTTGACGCAAAAAAATGTGTGTAATAACTTTTGACTGCCGCTACTCATTACTTCATTTGCTTGGATCTCGGTTCGATATACCGTTATCTTTTCCTATTAGACTTCGATCGATTCAGGATAGATCAAGGCTTATAACAATACATATTTGTGACAACAATAATGGTCACACAATAATATGTAGGAAGAAGATGTATATATATATATATATGTTAAATTTGGACCGATCTGACCACGCCTACTCTTACCGCCCATGCATGATACGACTCGCTTCAATTGTTATTCCTGGTACACTAGTGTAAACAGGTATATTCAGTTTGTCGGAAAGTTTGTAACGCATCAAATCAGCTTGATGAGAGGAATCGATTAAGCCATGTCCGTCTGTCTGTTTGTTTCTGCGCGATTTATTCGCTCAGTTTTAAAGATACTAAGCTCAAATTTTAAACTTAAGCTTTTTTAGTTCCTTTGTACTTTCAATGTTAAAATCAATGTGCCACGCCCACTTTTAGGTATTGCTCCCATTCAAGTACAACATTTTGTCAAGTTCTTATTAGAAAAAAATGTATTTATAAAGCGAATATACGCACATGGCCGCAGATTTTACAAAAACGGGTTTTGGCATTAGTTTATATACAGTTTGCACTAAAATTACACTTAATTACTTTCTCGCACAATTGCGCACAAAATTATTTCTTTACATTTGGACGACACAAATTAATGCACACAAAAAACATAATAACAAACAAGAGCAACATTATTTTCTATAAAATGACTTTACATACCCTGGCTTTTCTTTTCCATTACTTTGATTTAAAATCGGATACTTGGCTTTAAATTTGTAAGCTTTCAAAGTAAAAGAATCAGTTTCCCACGTTTTTTATCATTACATCGATCGAACAGCTGACTTTAAAACGTTGCATAAATGTCAGGGATGCATTAAAACAAAAAAAACTTTGTTTTTATACCCGTTACACAAAGTGTAAACGGGTATATTCAGTTTGTCCGAAAGTTTGCAACGCATTGAAGGAGACATCGGAGACCCCATAAAGTATATATATTATTGATCAGCTCGATGAGACGAATCGATTTAGCCATGTCCGTCTGTCTGTCCGTCTGTCTGTCTGTCTGTCCGTCTGTCTGTCTGTTGCGATGGCTGTTACTCGGAAAGTTTTAAAGATATTGACCTGAAATTTTAAACTTAAGCTTTTTGTGCTTCTAGTTACTTTGTATACCAGAACCAAGGTGCCACGCCCATTTTTAGATATAGCCCCCATACAAACTTACCAATTTTTTCGAATTTTTGTATGAAAATAGTTAGTATTTATAAATGCTTTTACTACAATATAGGGTAAAAATACTTCTAATGGCATCCAATATCAAAAGAATGTTGCCACGCCCATTTTCAGATATAGCCCCATACAAACTTACCACTTTTTTCGATTTTTTGTATGAAAATACGAATTATTTATGAATATATTTAATCCAAATAGGGTAAGAACACTTTTTATGTCATCCAATGTCAAATCTAAGGCGCCACGCCCATTTTTATGTATAGCCTCCATACAAACTTACCGCCCATTTTCGAGTTTTTTATATGAAAACATTTACTATTTCAAAATGAATTCAATTAAATTTGGTAATATCAATTCCAATGTCCACCTAAGTGAACACTTTCGATATGGTAAGGATTATATTATTATATTTAAATTTATAACATAAAGCTCCATACAAATTTGACCAAATTCATCGTGAAATTTAATCTAAGCAGCTGGTAATCGGGTATTTCAGCTTGGGTTCCACCGAAGTTAACGTTTTTTCCTTGTTTTTTTTTAATTAAGGTATATACTATTTAGATTGTATAATGTAATTAAATTTTATTAACATACAAATTTTGGAATTTACTTCGAAAACGGGGTCGCTGGCCCAGTGTTTCATGGGGGAATTATGAAAGATTCTTTCCAAATTTTAGGTCCGATAGATTCCTTAAGAAATAGATTAAAGAGATATAGCAAAGGATCACAAATTGAAAAGGCACACATTTTAAGTATACCAGAAGGCACATTATCTATTGCCGAAGAATAACTGACTTTGATAGAAATTAGGTGTTGAGGAAGTGTTTCTTTTGCAAACAGTAGGGTTAGATATGGTATGCACATGTGTAGAAATTATGCTAACTCCACAAAGATAGGCAGCGGATGAATGTACAGATTTAAAAAAAGTGTGAAAATAAATTGGATACTTGTATAGAAGATCTGGCAGTGACATTTTTGATAAATATATTTGCAGGAAATGAAGACGACTTTCGTTTAAAATTTACAAATTTATAGAAATATTTTGAATCATTACGAATGTTGTTTTTGATTTTTGCCAAGTATATATTGTAGTACTTTTTATTTGACGATTGAAAATTTGCACGAGCGACTTGTTTTTGACTGAATGTATCGCTTAGAGTACCGTGACTTAATACTTTTTAGGTGGCATAAATTTGAAACTGGGTGGTGACTTTCTTTGGGGGCTTTATGTTATAGTGGGCTGATACTTATAATTTCAGTAGAGCAAAGTCAGGATAACATTAAAAGTTTTTTTTACCCTATACACAAAATCGAAAACCAAATCGATTCGTCTTGTCGCGCTGATCAAGAATATATACACTTTATAGGGTCTACGATGACTCCTTTGGTTTGCAAACTGTCATTCAAACTAAATATACCCTCACACTATGTGTAGCGGGTATAAAATACATATCGGGCCCTCTATGGGCTCCACCTTTAAAATCGAAAACCCTCTTAAATGCGCCCAACATCAAGACTCTATATGTACCCACTTGAAAAATATGATTTTTTTGGGTTAAACCTCCAAAATTTTTAAACTTCTGTTTTATTTTCATGTTCGCTCTCTCTTGTTGCCTAGGTCAAACATCAGAAACCCTTTTAAATACGTCAAACATTTGTTACCATCTTTCAAATTTGCTTATTATCAAGTCTCTATGTCGTTTCATTTTTAAAATCCTGTATAAGTGTTCACCTACATATTGTATATAGTAAAATTAATATACAGTAATAAAATTGGGAAAAATTTTATTTTGAGCTCCCCAAATCTGTTGAAAACGTAAGCGTTTAACCATTTTGCGCCCAATATCAAATTCTTAGGTGTACTAGTTCCAAAGATATGTTTTTCCGGTTTTAACGCTTCTAGTAAAAATTTTCAAAAATCTCATCTAAGTGATATTACAGCAAAATTTCAAACAAAAACCCGAAAAATTCCACAAAAATAGAAGGAAAAATATTAACTTGGGTGGAACCGAAGCTTAAGTAACCGTCACACTAATCTTTAAATATTTTATGTGTGATCATAAGTGGCTCAATATTATCATAAAATTTCATGCTATATTGTGACAATAATGTTTTCGAAAAAATAACAGAAAATGGGAAATGAGTTTGTACGGGGCTTCATGTTAAAGTTAAAGGAGTGAATATATTCGTAAATAACAGTTATTTTCATAGAAAACTCAAAATTGGACGGTTGATTTGTATGGGGACTCTAACTAAAAATGGGCGTTCCACTTTCATTAGTTTGTCATTAGTTAGTCGTTGGAGAGAAAAGCTTATGTTACAAATTTAAACTTAATATCTTCTAACTGATCGGACATACAGACGGACATGACTATATCGATTCGTCTCCTCGAGCTGATCAAGAATATATATACTTTCAGACAAACTGAATATACCCGTTCACACTATTTATGACGAGTATAAAAAAAAACTAGGTAAAACGTTTACTTCGGTGGAACTGCAGCTTAGATATCCGTCTCACAAATCTTTGAATAGTTTATAAGTATATCTGTGGTTAAAAGGAAAAACTGCTGTCTGCAAAAATTAATTTGTAATAACTTCTTGAAAAATCGTCAAAAATATCTCAAATTTTTGTTAAGTCGACTTTAACACTTTTTTCTTTTCACCACAGATATATTAAAAATAATTACTATTTTCAAACAAAAGTTCGAAAATAATCGGAAAGTTTGTATGGGGGCTATATCTATATCTGCTGGGAATATTCTCGAAAATATTTGAAAGAATTTTCGCTCGAAGAATGCTTCCACTTCTTGATGGTTTCATTCTTCCAAATCATCAATTTGGCTTTCGGCGAAAGCATGGTACGCCTGAACAAATAAATCGGATTGTAACTGAAATACTTGAAGCCTTTGAAAACAAACAATATTGCGCAGCAGTATTTTTAGATGTTAAGCAGGCCTTCGATCGTTTTTGGCACAAGGGTATACTTTATAAAATAAAGCAGTCGCTACCATCTCCCCAGTATCATTTTCTACGATCTTACCTGGAAGATAGACATTTTTATGTACGATGCGAAGATACTCGTTCTGCAATCAAAGATATACATGCAGGTGTACCTCAAGGCAGTGTACTGGCACCTTTGCTTTATAAGCTTTATACAGCCGATATGCCTGGCAGAAACTGTTGTCAAGTCACGATAGCTAAATATGCAGATGATACAGCGATTATTTCCAGAGCAAATTCTGTCTCAGAAGCTACGCGTGTACTACAGCACCAACTGCATCTTATTGAGACATGGATGCAAAAATGGAACATAGCAGTTAATACGGAAAAATCAGCTTACATACTCTTCTCACTCAGAAAAGGCACAAGTCTCCAATCGTTTTTCAATAATGTATTAATACCCATGTGCGATGCTGTTAAATATTTGGAAGTAATACTAGACAAAAGACTAACATGGAGAAATCATATTGTTGCAAAAAGAGAACAGCTTAAACTTAAAACACGGCGCATGCACTGGTTGCTTGGGTGTAGATCTAACCTCAGCCTAGAAAATAAAATTAGTCTATGTAAAGCCATCCTTAAGCCTGTGTGGACTTATGGAATACAGCTGTGGGGGAACTGCAGCTCGATCTAGTATTAATATCTTACAAAGGTATCAAAACATTACACTTCGTAAGATAACTGGAGCTCCATGGTATGTTTGAAATGAAAACATACATAAAGACCTAAGACTAAATAAACTTAAACTAAGTTTAAGACTAAAACTTAATATACATCCAAATATTTTGGCAAGAAACCTTCTTAACCTAAATACGCAGCGTAGACTGAAACGAACTCATCCCTTGGATCTTCCAAACCGTCAATCGTTATGAGGTACTTGTACTGGGTCTTTTCAGTATTGATTTGAATATCTCCCAACCCATACCGCATCCTTAATAAACTATAATGTCAATTTGTTTTTTTTAGTGTTATAAAAATTTGATAATTGTCCAAAATTGGACTGATTGCAAATAAAGTAAACAATAAAAAAAAAAAAAAAAAAAAAAAAAAAACTTAATTTAGAGTGAAAGCATTCTATAAAAAGGTCGTTTATTTGTTTGGGGAGCTAACATATACCTAAAATGGACATGGTACCTTGGTTTTGATATTAGATGACATAAGAAGTGTTTTTACCTACATTGGAGTGACTACATTCATAACCAATACCTACTTTCATACAAAAATTTGAAAATGGGCTGCAAGTTTGTATATGGGCTACACCTAAAAATGGGCGTGGTACCTTGGTATTGCCATACAAAATAGTCGTCGCTGTGAAGATGAGCTTGATGATGTTTTCAATCGACTACTTTTTAGTTCAGATATTTTGTTGAGCAGCATGATGCCTATAAAAAGAAAAATTAAATCTTTCATACCTGAAGCTATTAAATTGCATATGTCTGCAAAGTCGAATCCAGCGGAATATTCGTCAGAAAGCGAAGAAGAACATACTATATGTCTGAGATCACTGGTTTATTTATATTTTTTAACAATTATACATATAATTTTTTTAAATAAATATTTCTGTATTTTACAAAAAATTCCTGAATATTACTGTGCAGAATCGGTATAAGTTAAAAAATTGTTTTTGGCCGATCAGATCGTTCTAGTACTCCTATGTGCAGAGTGTAATAATTTAATATAGCCAAGCTAAAGATTAAACCAAAACCAGGCATTTCAAGTATGAGTATCAAAATAGCAATAGACCCCAAATCCAAATTTTGCAAAACAGCGCCTTAAGGTAATCTTTTTAAAAGAGTTTTATATATCTAGATTTATTCACTTTCACGACATGTTTTTTTTTTCAGTCTGATCGGACCCCAGATCAAAATTCTCCGAGCCCAAATTTTTTTAACTTTGAACGCGCCAAAAATACTTTTCAATAATCTTTCAAATGTGTCTCATGTCAAGTCAGTAGGTTTTTTTTTAAATCATCCACTATGCCACGTAACTGTTTACCAAAAAGGGTGACGTGTACAAAATTCTCTCTATAGTAATAGTTTCAACAGGTATCGGAAAAAGAACCAATGGTTGGGTTGATAGTAGGTAACTGTGATTCGAGCTTCAACGTCTAGCACCCACGAAACTTGAACAACCTTTAACTTCACTTCTCGATACACGCTCTACTGTGATTCCTTTAAGTTATAAAGTCAAAAATAAATTATGATGATTTCCTTATGGTATTGAGTGCCATATTAAAAATACATTTTCACATGGCGAAAATAATTATTATTATGTCTAAATTGTCATTTATTATGCCCTGTACCCAAGGGGTAAAAGAGTATATTAAGTTTGTGCAAACGTATATAAAGGGCATAAGGAGGAATGGCATCTAGCTTCAGTTTGTCAAAAAGTTTGTAACGCATGAAAGGAGACACCGTAGACCCCATAATGTATATGTCGGAGACGAATTCATTTTTTTTAAAGTTTTTTATAATGTTATAAACTGGTAGCACAGAAAGTCCCGATGAGGCTGTTGTTCAGTTTTCTTTTTTTCTTTTTTTCCCTTTTTTACGAAGGTAAAGCACGTCTGCCTTCTTTGACTATCACCGAAATAGAGAATAAGTTACTATACGAAAACTACTTAACCCAACTTACTTAAAAAATACGGAGCAATCCTTACTTCACACCATGCTTTCAGTGGTAACCCTATCATAACAGAACAAGACGACTATATTGCATAACTATCTTTATCATTGGGATTTTACAATTAACATTTAATATTAACACTTAAATACGACACGGCCTTCCTGACTAGCACGCGTCCTCGTGTGTAACTTATGTTTTCAATAATAACATTAGGCTTAGCATCATATCTTGCTAAGTTAATTAGACTTGAATTTAGTTCTCATCATTTCTCAGATTCTCTTGAAACATCCATTTCTACAGAAACTCGCCCATTTGGCTTTCAGTTTTATCTGCGACGCTATGCACCTGCAGTGCCTTGATCCATCACCAGATCAACCATCCGCGACAGACAATATTACCCTTTGCTGGCATGACTATTGCTGTTTGGGTCCAGCCCCCAAGTGTGATGTTCCCTGCACCCGAGTTGGCAGAGATCGTCTGATGATCAACGTCTTTTTCACCGTGACCATCTTCTTCAATAAAATCTGAGACAATGTCTTTATTTGGCATTTCGTCGCAAACTTTCATGCGCATACTTATAGATTCTTTTACTTGTTAATGATTTTAAAAGGTATCGGTCACCTTCCATCAATTCAATGACAACAAATGGTCCTTTGAACTTTGGATCCAACTTTTTCTGATGTCGTTCTTCGCACCTAAGCAAGATATGATCGCCAACCTAATTATCATGACATTTAATACAGATTTTGTCGATATTTTCTTTGGCTTGTGTCGTTTTTTTCAATATCAATATCTTCTTCATTTTTAATGAAAGGTAACATGTCTAATGGTCCGTCCTCTTTACCTATCAACAGCTCTAGCTGGCTAAACTTGATCGCTTGCTTGTCTCAACTGATGTGAACATGTTTTTCATTGTGCCCATTAAACTATGAACTACTATGAATGAACTACTAGCAAAGCTTCTGCCCTGATCTGCAATAATTCGATTTGGTACTCCAAGGAGTGATATGCCTAATTTTACAGCCATAATACAGTTTCCGGTATCTAGGCTTAAACTATGGTATAAAAAGACATACTTTGAAAGCCCATCCATCTGCACTTTGACATATTCCTTCATATCATTCTTGCCACTTAATTTGCCGCTAATATTTATGTGAATTGTATGCCATGGTATTTTGTTTTTGGAAATTGAGATCATTTCCATTTGTACTTTACCCGACGAAGATTTGGATACCTTACAGGTCATAAAATTTTTACAAACTTGCGCGTACATTTTTCAAACTAATATTGCTCGTAAACTTTGTCTAATGACTTTTGCCAACCGAGATGCATTATAGACTTATCGACATGATTAATAACGGACCATCTAAATGTTCGCGGTATGACAGTTAAACAGAGAGTTTTTCCATTTCATTAAATTTTTCGATAAAATAATCCGCGTCCAACCCTTCGTATTCAGCTATGTTTTCCTGCATTTCACCGCTTTTTAGCTGTGTTTCAATCTTGACTATGTCTTGATCACGCTGTTGTTCTGCTATTAACCAATTATCTGTAATCTCTGCCAAATCAATGCGCGCCTCAACCGTTCTATTCGTATAGTTAGGTTTTGATGGGATTGATTTCTGGATAGAAAATCTAAATGTGGCATCTGACTTCCTTTCGACACTCTACATCGAAATTCAATGATTGTAAATAAGCCCACCAACGATGAACCCCTGGCAGTTAACTAGATTTTTGTTCTACCGCCTTCAATGAATTGCAATCTGTATATACTACAAATTATTTGGTCATGCAGGTAATGGCGGAAGTCCGCTTCCTACGGCATTGTACACAGCCAGAGTTTCCAACTCATAGGAATGATACTTGAATTCTGCTGCTGTTGTACATTTGCTGTAATACTCTACCACCCTGCATTTCCCGTCAACCCTATGCACTAGCATTGCACCATATCCATCTTCACTTGCGTCTGTGTGCAGTTCAATAGGGCGTTGTGGATCGAATATGATCAATATCGGATCACTAGTCAGCGCTTGTATTAGCTTTTTACGTAACAGCTCATGCTGCTCATTTCAAATGAAACCACTTTTTTTTGAGGTTAATCTAAATCTCCTAAAGCTCGTACAATTGCTCGCTGCAAAACTGAAGAGGCGTTTTTCAGTCCGAAAGGCATGTCAAGGAATTCGTACTGCCCGTCTGGCGTAACAAATGTAGTTCTTTTGATCGACTCAACTTCAAAAGGGACCTGATAGAATCCATTGGCCATGACAAGAGTAAACTCCGACTTCTGAACAACACCCATGGGCCATGCTCGGCAGAGACAATCCTCCTTATGTCACACCATGCTTTACAATTAACATTTAAAATTAATACTATTTCTTGAATCTACGACATAAATATATATTCTCACCTCGACGAAACGAAAGTCGATCTAGCCATGCCTGTCAGTCTGTTGTTACACGTTTATTATGAAGCGATTTACTTCAAATATACTAAAAATTAATAATTGTATAATTTTCCTTGTCTTTTTTTATTATTTTCATTTAAATAAATTTATAGATCTGTCTACAACATTATTTTTTACATTTTATAATATCGATAAAGATATGTTATAATAATAATTTAAGAGAACAATTTCTATAAATTATAAATAATAACAAAATGAGATCCTTGAAGAAGCTATTGTGAATAATAATTTCCTAATTATATTAGTAGGTGTTTATTGGTAGTGCCCTAAGACAGCTGGTCGGATCCTTTCTTGTTGATAGCTCGTTGTATGAATGTGAAAGGAGTCTGGTGTGATAACTTCTACTAACTATTACTTTTTCTTATCTAACGTTGCGAATTTTGAGATCTCTGTGTATATCTCCCTAATACAATACACCATTCCGCTTTTGTAATTTGTCGAAGTATTTTTGACTGCTAACGATATATTGATGTTTGATGTTTCAGATGTATCCCAAACTTGAAGGCCGTATGTCCAAATTGGTTTTATGATGCTTTTATACAAAACAAGTTTATTGATCATAGAGAGCTTCAATTCTTTGTTCAAAAGCCAGCCCAGTTGACGATATTTCTCTTTTATTTGATTTCGTTTTTTTTTTCTATGTGTAACTTCCATGTCAGTTTATTGTCTAGGTGAACTCCCAAGTATTTGCCCGATTTCTCAATAGGTATGTCAACATTATTTATTGTTAGTTTTATGTTAGTTTTTGTTAGTTTTGTTTTCGTTAATTTTTATGGCCCATTTATCAAACCATTTTTTGGTGTTATCAAGTATGTATTGAAGCTTATTAGAGGCTGTAGCTAAGTCTTTATGTGAATAAAGAAGAATTGTATCATCTGCGAAAGTTGCTATCATAGAAGAGGGATAGGTAAGTCTTGTGTAAAAGGACGCATAAGAGTGGTCCAAGAGCGCTACCTTGAGGTATACCTGCTTTAATTTGCCTTATTGTAGAGTGAGCGCCTTTAACTTTTACATAGAAGTGTCGATCAGATAGCTATAACTTTTTAGTATGTGGTAAAAATCTGGTGGGAGAACCTTTTTAATTTAAACTATAGACCAATGTACCGTACCTTGTCGAATGCTTTTTCAACATCAAGAAATATTCCTATATAATAATTTTTATCTTCAAGATCTGTAGAAATTTTATTAACTACTCTTTGAATTTGTTCAATGGTTGAGTGATGCTCCCGAAACCCAAACTGATGGTCAGGTATAATGTTACTATTATCAAGGATAGGTTGAAGTCTATTGAGGAATATTTTTTTCAAAAGCTTTTGATAATATTGGAAGAAGGCTTATCGGACGGCAAAACGATGCACTTGTGGCAACATTACCAGGTTTTGGAATAGCGGTAGCGTATTCCACCTTTAGAGTATTATTCCGTTAAACATATTCCGCAGATAATAAAAAGCATTAATAGGATGTTCTTTAAAGAATTTTCTAGTTATCATACATTACCGGGAGACTTGTTTGCTTGATATTGTGGATAATATTTTGAGTTTTCTTAATAGTTACATCTCAGTCTGTTAATGGTGCATGAAAGATTGTTGATTCTCTGAGTTTTTAAGAGGGTTTCCAAAGGGAGAAATTTGTGCCTATGGCTATGCATAAATTAGTCAGATAATTTTCTATATTTTGATTCTTAATCTGATTAAGCTTTACTTTTAGGACGCTTATTGCCCGATTAAGTCTCTTTTTTATCTTCGGGACATCTAGTAATATGCCAGATTTTCCCTAAGTCTTCGTTTATTCTCTATTAGCGACCCGTCCCGGCCACGGACGGGTGCAATGGTGATACTAAATACACTACAGAAAAACTGTAAACGATGAACATAAAAACATAGCGGCCCGCTCCAGCTTCGCACAGGTATAAAATATATAGCCTATGTCACTCACTGAATAAATGATTAAAATCGATCTAATAGTTTTGACCTTTTTTATTACTGCCCGTGGCGCGCACGCGTTAAATTTAGATTAAAACAATTCCGCTTTTCCTATACTATGAAGATTTCCTGCAATCTTTGGAATATTCGACGTCTATCAATAACTTCACTGCTGGGAACCTCGCGCTCTACTGAAGATTCTCTCTCTCAGCTATATATCTATCCCGAGCCTGACTGAGACGAGCCCCAACGTTCCGTTGACGATTCTTCATCACTTGCTGAACGTATTTTTTTGGCATTCACTGTACTATGTCCTATGTTCGAACGACGTCTTCCAGACCTGACTTTGTAATTTCTGTACAAAATTTACTCAGTTCTATATGTATGATAACCTATGCAAAAATTGCTATATTATTAGTAGTGCCGCAGTAAAAACTATCTAAATACTTACATTACGAAAGATAATCAACACTGCTGCTCACAACACTGGTTCTTATCAACACAGCTACTTTTCAAAAAAATGTTATTGTGGGATATCCAAAAGAGACAAACATATACCATCGCGGAGATTTCTGTATACATTTTCAATGTATACAATACTTAGTACATTATTTTGATAAATCTCGTAGGGTTCAGCCTGCGTTTGCAATGTAAGCGGAAAAAATGTAATTATTTTTGACATCACATTAGAAACCTCAAAAAATAACAGTACTTCTCCACTATTTAATGGATGATTTTATTAATATGTATACCTTCCTCTTCAATCACTCTATCTATTAATAAAAACGCATCAAAATCCGTGGCGTAGTTTTAAAGATTTAAGCATACCAAGGGACAGAGAAATCGACTTTGTATATACTATGTAGTGATATGATTTCGAATTGAAGCAGGTGTAAACAAGTTTTTAGAATCTTTTTGAATTAAAAGCGGGGTAGAGTTATATGCCGCTTCGGCTACGGCATCATTAAAGTAAAATACGGAGCTCTATATGTCATTTGCAGATTTTAGTGCAATGTCCAAATGTAAGTATATATTAAGGAGTTCTTTCTAGGCTTGTCAATCTGTTTTTAGGTTGTAGAGGCTGGGCGTCGGCTTGTTTGTGGCAAGCGTTTCGATGTAATCGAGTTGAACTGGAAGCGTGACTTTATAGAAAAGTTATTAATATTTAGGTTTTTAATAACACAGAAATCAATAAGATGTGGCACTTTGCGCGGGTCTGTTGGCCAGTAGGTATGCTCGCCTGTTGAAATATGCTTGGCATTAGCGCTGTGAATTGTTTCCAGAAGAATTTTACCTTTTCTGTTGATAAGTCTTAAGCCCCAGGCTATGTGTTTTGCATTAAAATCACCAGCAGCAGTAAATCTTGGCCCTAAAGATTTAAAGTATGTACAATGGACTGTACAATGCTGGTATTGTTAGGGGGACCATTTTAATCTTGCACATGAATAATAATAGCTTGAATATAATCGTGGCTAAAATGTTCAACTTCATAGTATTAAGTATTTTTAACTTTAATCCAACCCCCCCTCCCCTTTTTTCTTTTGGTTATTTTTTTTTTTTTAAGTTTTGTCCCTTTTCTTCATAAAAAAATGTAAAAGAAATAATTTTTTCAAAAATTTTTTTTAAAAAGTTATTAAACCCCCGATGATCCCAAATAAACTATCAAAGATCCCGTCACACGAATCTTATTTAAGTTTCGGTTCCACCGAAGTTAACGTTTTTTCTTGTTTGTTTTTTTTCATACCCGCGACACGTAGTGTGAAAGGTGTATTCAGTTTTTCTGAAAGTTTGTAACGCATTGAAGGAGACGTCGTAGACCCCATAAAGTATATATATTCTTGATCAGCTCGATGAGATAAGTCGATCTAGCCATGTCCAACTGTCTGTCCGTCTGTCTGTTTATTTCAACCCGATTTACTCGGAGACTACAAGAGATATTAAGCGGAAATTTGAAACTTAAGCTTTTCTTGGCAACGACCAGATCAAATGTGCCAGGCCCATTTTGAGGTATAACCCCATACAAACTTACCGACCATTTTCGAATTTTTGTATGAAATTGGTTATTATTTAGGAATGTATTCACTCCAAATTGCCTAAAAACACAACTTATATCAACCAATATCAAAAGCAAGGTGCCACGCCCATTTTCGAATTTTGTGTGAAAATGGTTACTTTTTAGTAATGTATTGACTCCAAATTGGGTAAAATCACTTTTAATATCATCCAATATCAAATGCAAGTGCCAAGCCCATCTTTGGCATCCAAACTTCTATACAAATTTACCTATATATTTTTTTGAATATCTGTATTTTTAGCTTAAAATTGAAAATTGTGTCTTTACGTGAGTTGTATCAGACCATTGACCCCGTCCCATCCCATCTCGAAGTTCTATTTAAGCCACTTATGTTAACACATTAACAATTTAAAAATACGTGTGACGGATATTTAAGCTTCGGTTCCACTGAAGTTACCGTTTTTCATTGTTTTTTTTTTTTTCCTATGAATAAATTTATTCATCTGTCTACAACAACATTTTGTAAATTTTATCGATAAAGGAATAACATTAATTTAAGAGAACAATTTCTTTCAATTACAAATAAAAAACAATGAAGATTATCGTGAATAACAATTTCATAATTATATAAATAGTTGTTTATTGATAGTGCGATAAGTCAGCTAGTCTGATCATTTTCGGACGTCGTCTTGTAGTTAGCTCCAGTATGGTCAAGTTACTCATCTCGTTGTTTGAATATGACAGGATTCTGGTGTGGTAACTTCTACTAACTGTTATTTGTTCTTCTCTAACGTTGCGAATTTTGGTTTTAAAGATGACTTGAGTAGCTTTGTTTTCGTTAATTTTTATGGCCCGTTTATCAAACCATTTTTTGGTGTCTTTGTGTGAATAAAGAAGAGTTGTGTCATCTGCGAAAATTGATATCATAGAAGAGTGTTCTATTGGAATAGGTAAGTCTTGTGTAAAAAGGACGAATAAGAATGGTCCAAGAGCGCTACCTTGAGGTATACCTGCTTTTATTGGCCTTATTGTAGAGTTAACGCCTACAACTTTTACATTGAAGTGTCGATCAGATAGGTGACTTTATGCATGTGGTAAAAATCTGATGGAAGATGATTTTTTAATTTAAACAATAGACTAATGTGCCATACCTTGTCCAATACTTTTTCAACATCAAGAAATATTCCAATACAATACTTTTTATCTTCTAGATCTGTAGAAATTTTATTAACTACTCTATGAATTTGTTCAATGGTTGAGTGATGTTTCCGAAACCTAAACTGATGGTTAGGTATAATGTAACTATTATCAAGGATAGGTTGAAGTCTGTTAAGAAATATTTTTTCAAAAACTTTTGATAATATTGGAAGAAGGCTTATCGGATGGTAAACGCTGCGCGCCCCCTCTTTCCGGGGTTGGAAAAGCCTCGACCCTCTGCCACCTTCCACGTCTTGGCAAAATATTTGTATCTTATTATTGCGTTAAACATATTCCGCACATAAAAAATAGCATTAATTGGAAGTTCTTTAAGCAATTTTCTAGTTGTCATTTCGTAGCCAGGAGACTTGTTTGCTTTGATATTGTGGATAAATTTGTTAACTTCCTTAGTAGTTACACCTCTGTCTGTTTTAGCATAAGTACCATCCGATTTCTTTAATGGAGCATTAATGGCTGTTGATTTTCTGAGTTTTTTAGAAGCCTTCCATAGGGAGAAATTTGTGCCTATGGTTGGGCTTAAATTAGTCAGACAATTTTCCATATTTTGATTCTTAGTCTGATTAAGCTTTACTGTTAGATCGTTTATTGACCGATTAAGTCTCTTTTTATCGAATTGAAGCAAGTGTAAACAAGTTTTTAGTATCATTTTGAATTAAAATCGGGGTAGAGTTAATTGCCGCTACAGCTACGGCATCATTCAAAAAAATACGAAGCTCTCTTGGAGATTTTAGTGCAATGTCCAAACGTAAGTATATGTTAAGGAGTTCTTTGTACGCTTGAGAATTTGTTTTTAGGTTATAGATGCTAGGCGTTGGCTTGTTTGTGGCAAGCGTTTCAATGTTATCGAGTTGAACTGGTGAGTGATCTGAAGATAACTCAAAACGTGATTTTTTAGAAAAAAATTTAATGGTTCCCTTTTTGGTAACACAGAAGTCAATAAAATCTGGCACTTTGCGCTGGTCTATAGGATAGGTACGCTCGCCTGTTGAAATATGTTTGGTATGAATTGTTTCTAGAAGAATTTTACCTTTTTTGTTGGTAAGCCTTGAGCCCCAGGCCACCTTTGTTCTAGATCGCGAAGAAGGCTCTTTTCGTGCATTATCCATAAGTTTTTCGAGCTTCTCGGTCGATATATTGGCCATTTCGATGCGAATACTGTTTTTGAGCTCGGCGATGGTCCTTGGCTTACTGTTGTACACTTTACTCTTCAAATAAGCTCACAGAAAGAAGTTTTGTAGGTCAAATCCGGGCGTAGCTCAACCGAAGCGGCTTGTCTTCGGCCAATAATCGTTGGGTTATCTGTATTTTCTACGGGAACATTCCCAAATCTTTCAAAACGCGCCGCATTGTGGTTCCACTGACGTTTAAATGCTGCGATCGCCGCCGATAAGACACAGTCGGGTCCTCCACAACACTGTCCCGTACAGCTGCTGTGACAGCATTGGAACGCCTGGGACGTGGTCGATTGTGTTGCCCACGATTCGCCACTGAGCCGTGGTTTAAAAAATTCGCTGGCAAATGGCGAATAGTACTGTCGGAAGGCGCTTTTCTGCCTTTGTACTTCATTTGATACACACGCTGCGTTTTCACAGTTGAGCGTTCGTTTTCAATGAACAGTGTCACCACCTCAACACGTTCTTTATGTGTTAGGTTATTCATGACTAAAATTGTACTGAACTGACGTTTCCAGAACGTATATACACAAGACAATCGGTTCACAAATGTCAAAGTTATTCAAAGTTTCTATACCGAAGCTCGAGATGGCGAGCACTGTATAGCCTGTTATTTTTGGGAAATGCTTAGATGAGAATTGTGTTTCTGAAATAAGTGCCAGATCAATATTATTTTCATGAAGGAAGTGCTTTAGTTCTAGTAAATGTTGCCTCAGCCCGATAGCATTCCGGAAAATACAATAGTTCCTAGTGTATCTGAGCACATATCTACGAATTTGTCTTGGATACAAAAAGTGTCACTATGTATATAGTGACACTTTTAGTATGTCAGTATAGCTGACATGTGGTGTGCGGGCTGTCAAGAATACCACCACGCGGGCGCTTGACGTTAGAG